>CABHPH010124707.1:574-39147 GCA_902168325.1 Peromyscus nudipes
AGAGCCCAGAGCTCGGGTGGTGGCGTCAGTCATCTCCCGGAGCCCGGCTCTTCTCTCTCTCTCTTTTTAAGAGAATTTATTTATTTTTATTTTATGTGCATTGGTGTTTTGCCGGCATGTGTGTCTGTGTGAAGTTGCCAGACCCCCTGGAACTGGAGTTAGAGACAGTTGTGAGCTGTCACGTTGGTGCTGGGAATTGAATCCAGGTCCTCTGGAAGAGCAATCAGTGCTCTTAGCTGCTGAGCCATCTCTCCAGCCCCCTGGCTCTTCTCGTTTTAGGGACATCCCTTACCTGAGCAAACACAGGACTGACCGCATGAAGCGCTTGGGAGATTTTCTGAACTTGGAAAGCTTCGACCTGGCACTACTCCAGGAGGTGAGGTTGTGGGCAGGCTAGGCTGCGGGGAGGGCAGCAGGGTTCGCTGGGGGAATCTTCTTTCTGGGATGCAGTCCAAGCTAGCATCCTCACCTTTGTCCTCAGGTGTGGAGTGAGCAGGATTTCCAGTACCTAAGGCAAAAACTATCGCTCACCTACCCCGACGCACACTACTTCAGAAGGTGAAAAGTTACGGCCGGGTCCTACTTTTGGACCAGGAAGCTCTTCGCTCTCCCATAGTCTGGCTTGCGCCTGTCACCCTCTTCCTCTCAGGCTGTCCCCTCATCCTCCTGCAAGGGCTGCTGTCTTAAGCTTTGTTCTGGGGCGAGAGGAAAGTTGCTGATCGGAGCTGGGAGACAAGGGAGGGGAAGAGGGCTGGGTATTCCCCTCCTTGCTTTTCTAGTTCTTAAGCAAGACTTGACTTTCAGCGGAATCATTGGCAGCGGCCTCTGTGTGTTCTCCAGACACCCAATCCAGGAAATTATCCAGCATGTCTACACTCTGAATGGCTACCCCTACATGGTAAGGGTCTCCCCCCCCACCTCTGCCAACACAAGTTGGTTGCAGCCCTCCGGGGACCTTGGCAGAAGGAGGTGGCAGTGCTCTGAAGTTCTGTCTTTGGCATGCAGGTCTGTCATGGAGACTGGTTCTGTGGGAAGGCTGTGGGGCTGCTGGTGCTCCATCTAAATGGACTGGTGCTCAACGTCTATGTGACCCATGTGAGTGAAGCTCTGGGACGGGCAGCCCAGTGCTGTGGTGGAGAGGAGACCGTACTGGCTCTGCTGTCTGGGATGAGGCATGGGATCAGAGGGTAGCCATGGCAAGGGTCACCCATTCTGTGCCAAACTCCATGCCAAATGACAGATGCAAATCTGATTTAGAGAATCTTAATCTCACCTGTAATCTCACCTGTTCCGCTCTAGCTCCACGCTGAGTACAGCCGACAGAAGGACATCTACCTAGCGCACCGAGTGGTCCAAGCTTGGGAACTGGCCCAGTTCATCCAGTGTGTGAGCCTGGGCTTGACAGGGGAAATGGGGTGGAGACTGGGGTTGAGGGTGGCTGGGTTCATTGAGAGGGCAGATAGTAAGAATTTTTTTCTCACCACTCTGCTCTCCCAGCCACACATCCAAGAATGCAGATGTGGTTCTATTGTGTGGGGACCTCAACATGCACCCCAAAGACCTGGGCTGCTGCCTCCTGAAAGGGTGGACGGGGCTTCGTGATGCCTACGTTGAGACTCAGGACTTCAAGGTGAGAGGCCCTGTCCTACTGTTTCCTGCCATGCGTGTTTCAGTCTTCCTGCCTCGCAGCGTCCTAGCTACCTGTTTCCCTAGGGCTCTGAAGACGGCTGTACCATGGTACCCACAAACTGCTATGTCAGCCAGCAGGACCTGGGACCATTTCCACGTGGCATCCGCATTGACTATGTGCTTTACAAGGTCAGGCTCTCTCCCACAGCATGCCTTTCTCCATTCTCTTCCTCTGCCACCAGCCCATGCTGATCCTTAGTTCGGCTGGTGCTGTCTTGGGCCCCCGAGGGCTGGGGAATGGGAACCGTTAGCTGGTTCTATGGGAGAATATAAGTTATAAGAATATAAGTTTCTCTGCCCTTGTTCTTCCTAGGCAGTTTCTGGGTTCTGTATCTACTGTAAGACTCTGAAAACCACTACAGGCTGTGACCCCCACAATGGCACCCCCCTCTCTGATCATGAGGCCCTCATGGCCACTTTGTATGTGAAGCACAGCCCCCCTCAGGAGGACCCCAGTCCTGCCCATGGTGAGTCAGCTTCCCCCTTACCCTTTCCACTTCAGGGCTGCCCAGCCTCCATTCTGACCCTGCCCTGCTCTGCTCTTCTGCCTTGTTCTAGGACCGTCTGAAAAGTCAGCCCTGATCAGTGTGCTGAGGGAGGCGTGGACAGAGCTGGGGCTAGGCGTGGCTCAAGCTCGCTGGTGGGCTGCCTTCGCTGGCTATGTGACGGTCTGGGGGCTGTTCCTCCTGGTGCTGCTGGGTGTCCTGGCCGTAGGAGGAGGGGCCAGGGAAGTGGCCATACTGCTCTGGACACCCAGTGTGGGGCTGGTGCTGGGAGCGGGTACAGTCTGCATCTTCCACAGGCAGGAGGCCAGAGGCTTATGTCGGGCCCAGGCCGAACTCCAGCATGTTCTGAGAAGGGAAAGGGAGACCCAGGACCTAGGCTCAGAGCCTCACCTAGCCCCAAGCTGAAGAACAATAAAACTTGACATACCTTAGTGGCTCTACCTTGTACCTTGCAGAGGCAGCGACGGGAACTGAGGGTCAGTGGCCTTGTCACCATGTGGACTTAGGGCATTGGCTCATTACCTGCCCTCCTTGAACATTCCCATCGTCCCCGTGAACACAGCATAAACCCTGTTCATGGCCATAGTACTTTTATTTTGAACAGCGAAGCCCCGACTAGGCAGTCCAGATGGCAGAGGTACTGCCCTTGGATGAGGTCTTGCTTCCAGGGCAGGGAGGCAGGCCTAGAGCCAACCACCTTCTAGCCCTGGGCCCCCGTCTCTGAAGCCATCTCACTGAGCCTTCTTTCCTCCTGGAAGCGGATGAGGGCATCCCGCTGGTTCACCACATCCAACAGCTTCCTCAGGACCAGTTCCTCAGACTGACGATCAGCCTCTGTCTTCAAGGTTTCTGGAGGGAGAAGAGAACAGGGACCTGGGCAGGGAGCCTGAAGACGGGATCAAGCTAACGCAGCCTGCGTGGTTTCTATAACCCAGGCTGGTTTGTGAGAGTTCAAACTCAGGTTTGGTCCACTGGTGGTTCCTAGTTTTTGTTAGCACAGGCCCTCATGTTGAAGGAAATACTGCACAAAAGCTGATTGCGCAGCCCTGATTGGAGGGAGAGTGGAGGCTTGGGATTACATCCTTTGGCTTCCTCCTGAATTGTCTCAGCAGGCCAGGGGCCAGAGGCCTGTGTTACTGGGTCAGTGTCCAAGGTCATGAGCTAGCCCACAGACCTTCCCGGTTCAGGTAGCCGCGCACCTCCTGGTCCAGCTGCCACTGCTTCTCCTCCAGGTCCAGCTCCTGAACCCTGGAGAGACCAGAGATGGCAGGAGCACAGCTAAGCAGGGTACTCACAGGGACGGGCCCGGGCTCACATACCGTGTCACCACCCCCCGGCCTTACGTGATCATGAGCTCAGCCTCTTCAGTCACTAGGCTGTTTTTTTCCTGAATGAGCTGTAGCAGCTGATCTAGCCAGAGTTTCTTTTGCTGTTCTGGAGAGCCTGGTAAGGGAAAGGAATAGAAGAGGTGACAGGATCCAGGGGAAATGGGCTGTGACGGCTGTCAGCCGTGTGGCACATCCACTGGGTCCCAGGGCTTGCTGAGGGCTGAACGTGGCGCCAGGAGCCAGAGAGATGTATGTGCTAGCATGCCGCTCTCCCGTCTTTACTCACTGCTCTGACTCCTCAAGGCCAGCTCCAGCCTCGTGCCCTCGGTCTCTAGCTCCCTCATAGCAGCCTCAATCTCATTTAGTCTTCTCTGGATGGCCTGTGGGTTTTAAGACAGGATGCCTCAGATTGCTCAAGAACAGAGTGCTGGAGGCGCTCTGCGCTCAGGCTGCTGACCTGTCAAAGCTCTGGCAGGGCCTGGGGCTCTGCGGCTCACCTGGGCCTTGCAAAACCTCTTCATCTCCTCCTCTTTAGCACGGCGCATGAGGGTTCGATACCACGTCGGGTACTTAGTCATGGCGCCTGAGTTCTTGTACAAGGTCAGCAGAGTCTGTGGGAGGGATGGGCCAGTCAGCAATGAACTCTGACCCTGGTTAGGAATGGAGGAAATGAATGGTGGAAAGCTGAGGTGGAAATAGGTAAACACTTAGAGGCAAGTCAGTCAGACTGAGTGAGAAGACATTCCAAGAGGAGGAGATGCAGGCTATTGGTGCTTCTGTGGTCAGGTGGAAAACACCTGGCAGATGCCTTCTGGCTTGGGCAGAGTGGACAGCTGGCTTCCTGCTACTTACCTGCTCTAAGTCTGCCTCCAAAGGTACTTCTTCCTCCTCCTCTTCTTCCTCCTCCTCATCACTGGAAAAGGGATTTTCTTCCACCTTCTCTGTGGTTTCAGGAACTGAGCAGAGGAGAGGGAGATATGGCTTGGGAGTCCAGTGGCCTGTTTCTATTTCCCAGAATCCCCATGGCAGAAATTCTAGGACCTCCTCCTCCCCGCAGCCTCCCAGATGAGCACATCTGTAGGGAGAGCACCTACCTTGCGGTGCTTGGACTGGCACACCCCAGCCCATAAAGCTGCCCTCCAGAGCCTGGCGGGCCAAGGCGGAGCAGCTTCGTGGGGGCTTGGGTGGAGGCTCTGTTCCTGAGTCAGGGATAATTGCCAAGGAGGACAGCCGCAGGCGTTCTAAGCTAGAGAGGCGGATCAGCCGACGGGTAGGCTGGCTGGGGCTTGGGACTGGGCTGACCCTCTTCGCAGGAGACACAGGAGGCGAGGGGGGCCCTGACTGTGTGCTATTATCATCTGGTGTAGGGAGCTCCTGGAAAAGCCACCATATGATCAGGTCATGGAGCCCATCTAGTGGACATTGCCAGGCAGTACTCTGGATACAAGTATCCTTCAGTGGGGGACAGCGTTCATTTACTGCCAGCAAAGTCCACTGATCTGGGGTGACCTGCCTCTTCCCACACCCCACTACACAGAGGGATTGCTTTGTTTTGTTTTTAACCTGGTTCTCTGGACTTCCATCCCTCTCAGCTGCCTTTTGGCCCTCCTGGGGCAGGTGCTGGAGACAGTAGAAATGTCCTAAGAAGGGTAGAAGAGGCCAGGCATCAGCCCACTGCCCAGGTACTCAGAGGGAAAGTAGAGGCTGCAAGACCCGCTTGCAGTCATTTCTTAGGACTCCACACCTAAAGCTTTGGAGGGGGTTGAGAGCCTGTTTCCACCTAATGTCCAGCCCCACTCCCCATCCTCACCCCCAAGCTCCTTGTCCTGAAGAAAGCAAGTCCGAAGTCCCTGTAGCAGCTCTCAGGCCCACTTACCATCTCCTAGATGTTGTCCATAGCCACCTGGCCACAAGGTGGCCTCACAGGTATGGCAGCGGAAGCAGTCCCGGTGGAAGAAATGGCCATCCACACAGAAGCGTTCCAGGATGTAGAGGTGTTTCCCACAAAGTTCACACAAATCCTCTGTCCCAGCCTGCACAGAACCCCAGGATACAGGATCAGCTGGACCCACAGCCAACTGCCAAGGCCTTCCCTCCATTCCCCTGTAGCCTTCCCCACCTGCTCAGTCAGTAGAGCATGAGACTCTTAATCTCAGGGTCGTGGGTTCATGCCCCACATAGGGCGCCATTTGTAGCTAGTTTTCCTGCCTGGCCCATGGTCAGGACAAATCTCTCTCACCCGCCAGTCCCGCAGCTGCTCAGACCCAACCAAGTAAACACACAGAGACTTATATTGTTTACAAACTGTATGGCTGCAGCAGGCTGCTTGTTAACTAGTTCTTGCATGTTAAATTAACCCATTCTATAAATCTATACCTTGCCACATGGCTCATGGCTTACCAGTATCTCACATGTTGCTACTCATGGCGGCGGCTGGCAGCGTCTCTCTGCCTCAGCCTTCCACTTCCCAGAATTCTACTCTCTCCTTGTCCCACCTATACTTCCTGCCTGGCTACTGGCCAATCAGAGCAACACATTTAATACCCACCCTTGGAGGCCTGTGCAGACAGGGCTCCGGATCTTACCTCCTGGTTTTCTGATGGCGGTGCTGGGGGTACACTGGGCTCAGAGATGGGGGGCTCCTCAGTACTTGGAGTCTCAGCCTCTACCTAAGGGGGGAACGCCCAGGTAGCGTGAGCAGGGGAATGGCTGTGTACACAAAGAGAAGGCTGGAAGGGAAGGGAGTAACACTAGACATGGAGACGGGGTCAGGGGCTGCAGAACCAGCCATGGAGATGAGCAGAGAAACGGTGTGGCCTGTCCCGCCCTAGTCTGCATTTCCTGCAAGGACAGCTGCTTGTCACCAGCATCCTCCCCGTGGTCCCGAAACAAGTCCTACAGCTGTGAGCACAATGGGAGTCCAGCTCTCACCTCCCTCATTTAGAATGTATCCTCTACCATCCTGGGAACCTCACTGGGTACCCCTTCTCCAGACTCAACCATGCTTAGACTCCTCACCTTGGCCCGGGTCCGCTGTAGGGTCCTCTGGAGTTTGCCAAGGAAAAGTATAGCATTGGGGGTCCCAGAAGGAGCCTGGCTGACGGGGCCTGCCGGCAGAGTCCAGTTGTCAGCCACCCCCCACCTGGGGTGGGCCCTTCCCTCCCGCTCCCTCTCCTGCCCACCCACCCGCCAACTCACTTGAGCTCTGGGGCATGTTCTTGAAGGCGCTGTGGAAGTGGCTGAGGTAGGCAATGAGGCCCAGTGGGTCACTGCCCGCCACTACTGCCTGTGCAGACAGCACTGGGGTGATGCCCAGCTCGTGCTGTGCCACCTTCAGTGCCCAGGCAGTGGCTTCCAGAGCTCCCATGCCCTGCAGCTCTGAGGGTTCCCTGTGGAGCATCAGATGAGATGCCAATGAGAGACAAACCTGGCTCCACTGAAGGGGGCAGGGCATGGCCAAGGGAGGTGAGCGCACGAAGGCGGCTTCGTTGGTGCTTACGTACACCAAGTCAGTTTTTGTGTAGGTGTTTTTGAAAAGTTTCCATACCCTGATATCGAGCCTCTCCACATTTTTTTTTCTCGCCTTGTCCCTGCTCCTTTGCTCAGGCTCCTTGGCCACATGTTGTATCTACATACCTAAGGCAGCCCCTCTTTGTCTCAAGGAAGCTGACCACTCAGCCCCTTACCCCATAGGGAGGAGCCCTGTGGTAGCACTGACCCCCAGGAGCAGCAGGGAAGGCCTGGTGTGGGGAAGAGTTAATTGGGAAGATGCATGGGGGTTCTAGGAGGTCTGCACTGGTACTGTGTGGCTAAGGTGGGTCTCAGATTTACAGTGATCCATCTGCTTCTGCTTCCAAAGTGCTGTGATTATTGTTGCATGCCATCACACCTAACTGTCGAGTGTGTATGTTTGTGTGTGTGTGTGTGTGTGTGTGCGCGCGCGCGCGCGTTGGATTGCGCCAAGGTTTCACTCATGCTAAGCAAATGTGCTCTACCACTGCACTCCATCCCAGTCTCCCATGGCTTCTGACTTTCCTATCTGGATGCAGTGGATCTGAGAAGGCTCTGCCAGGCGGGTGAGCAGCCCAGGCTGGAATACCACCTTTGGGAGGTGAAGTAACAGGTGCATCTGGGACTCAATGGGCTGCCACCTCCTGCACAGCATCTTCTCACCATGCAGTAGAGGGGAGGGCTGGGCACAGGAGAGGGGCCCGACTCACAGCAGGCCCGGCTGCAGGCGGTGCACGAGGGCACACAGAGCTAGTCCATCAGTCCACGAGGAGGAAAAGTCGGTGACGTGGACTCCAGGAAAGCCGGCTGTCTGCTCCTGGCACCAGTGCAGGAGCTCCTCGGTGCCTGCTGACCCTAAGAGAACAGAGCCATGCTGTGCCCGAGGCCCATACCTGCTGCTGGGCGCGTCAAAGCTGGGCCATCAGACGAGTGCGCAGGCCCAGCAGCACCTCCTTCTCCCCATTCCGTTTAAAAGTCCCTTCTTACACACAGTTGGGCAACAATAAAGAGTGGCCACTGTAGCCACAGAAAAGCCACAGGGGTAAACAGGCAGGATAGCTCAGGCTCAAGGAACAGGTGGTTTGGGTTTACACCCTCTGCTGGCGGAAGGAGCTGGAACAGCATGGCGTAGCTGTGGCTGCTCAGCACGGCTGGTGGCATGGCCGTGGAAACTACTGAGCGCTTCCACACTGGCACACAGCTGCTGCCCAAGCTCTGTGGCTCCTCCACCCCACCCCATCCCATGAACCCCAAAGCATCCACAAAATAAGCTTTCCAGTGCGGGGCTCTGTCCCAACACTGCAGCATGCTGACTGCCCCGCTGGCTGGTGGGAGGCCTGCTCACCTGTAGTTACCTTCCCCGCATCGGTCTTGTCGTTCTTCCTCTGCGCATGCTCCTTGTCCACCACGTCGTACAGGTCTTGTACCTAAGGCAACTTCTTCTCAGTTTCAAGGCAGAGGACCACCCGCCCCTTCAGCCCAGTGGGAGGAGCATTCCTATGTAGGACTGACCCCCACTGGGGCAGCCACTGAGTAGGGAAGACCTGGCATGGGAAAAGGAGTCTGGGAAGATGGGTGGGAGGGCAGGGGTAAAGAGGTCTGACCTGGTTGGGGGTTACAGCCCGGAGGTTCAGGTTGGGGTATCGGGTGGCAGGGTCCAACCCATACTGGGCTACATTTCGATGCATGTTCTCTGGGGATGTTTGTGACAGAAGCTGGTACAAGCTCTCACTAGGGGTGGTGGTGGAAGGTAGTGGTACAGAGGGAAGCTGTCAGCACCCACCCCGGGGACTGCCAGGGCTTTCTTGTACTCCCATGCCTCCATCCATTCTTCAGTATCTCCTGCCCCTTCTTCCTGACCCTTGTCCCAAATCATGTCTGCCCTGCCTGCACTAGTCTCTGAACCCAGAACTCACCGTTCAGCCAACACCTCTAGGGGCTTGGCACCCTCTGCCCACCGCTTCACCATCCAGGCTGCATCGAAGGCTGCCAAGAAGCCCCGGGCCACTCCAGTGCCCAGAGGCCAGAAGGGCTGTAGAGTATGAGGAACAGGACACTATGAGAATCCAGTGGGTATGTCCCAAGCCCAGGTGTCCCAAGTTTGGGGGAAGTCCCTTTCCCACCCCAGACAGCTTTCACCTCTGCCAAGCAGCCCCTAAGCTCGTCCCCAAATAAGCAGCTTTATACCTTTCCCTATAAGAGAGCTTCCTCCCCCACCGTGGGACCCCTCTACCTCCTGAAATGCTCACCTCCACCAGGCAGTCCCCCACCAATCCCAGCAGTAGGCGGGCACCATGCTTTTCTTGCACCCGAGCAGAACTCTCTGCCCGCATCATGCTTGTGAAGTCGAAGGCAGCCACATCAGGCCGCCCACGAGCATCCTTAGCAAACTCCAGTTTCCCAAGCTTGCCATGTGTGGCGAAATCGGCAGCTGCCCTGGCAAAGCGCTGCAGAGCCTCGGGTACCACATTGGCACGGCCCAGCAACTGATCAGTCTCTGGCAGGTCCTACGGGGCAAGAGGTCAGAACCTGAGACCTGCGAGAGCAGAGCCACATGTCCGGCTGCACACCATTTTACAGGTGACTGACCTGCAGTATAGAAGGTACACAGGCTGAGGCCTGAAAGGGGAGAGGCTGCCTAGACTACACGGCAAGCGAAGGCTGGGCTGGGCATGGAATTCCAATAGGCTGCCTCTCTTACTCAAGTCCTTCCTCAACCCTCTCTCTGCTGCAGAGGGTCCCAAGCCCTGGCCTGCCAGGAAGCCCAATGTCACTGCCATCATAGACTCTGTCCTGAAATCACTGAAGCCTTGGTTTGCCCAGCATTCAGAAACAACACAACTTACTTGTACGAACTGGATGAGAAAATACAAAGCAAGCTCTCAGTATGGTGCTTAGTACGCAGAAGGCATCTATTTCATCCATTCAGTGAGTACATATTAGGTGCCTAACCACTCATCAGGTACCATTCTAAGCCTTGGGAATTAACAGCCAGCAAGAGGAAAGGAGACCAAGATTCTCCTTGTCCTGGAGCGCACACGAGTAGTACCGTATCTGTAAGTTTAGCCCAATATAGGATTTTCCTACCACCACATATATGCAGGGGGCAAGAGCGTGTCAGAGTGGAGTTACTGCCTGGACGGAGGCAGGAGAGGGTGGGGGCCATCCATATCCAGGGGTAGGCTGTGTCCGGCCAGCCTCCCCCTGCCTGGGTGCAGGTCCTACCTGGAGCAGCACCCCCAGCCGCAGCAGGCACTGTTTCTTGGCCGTCATCACAAAGTAGTGAGTATCATCTTTGTAGTACACAATGTTCTCCAGATCAATCCCTGGGGGTACAAGGCGGAGGCCAGGGGATGAGTCTTCAGGTGACTCTGCATCGATTACCTCTCTAAACACCCGATCCATGGCTGACCTCTGAAAGCTGAAGTCACAGCTTAGGCCGCAGTGAGTGTCCCGCACACAGATCTAGTGGCACCAAGAACCATCTGCCCTGGCCCAGGAGGTGTGGAAGTTTGGAGCAAAGGGGGAAACTCAGGCCGAGTGGCAGCTGGGAGGCCTGTATCACTTGGCAGTATAAAGCCAAAGTCAACATGGCATCCTCTGGAAAGCTTACATCATTCTTACACTCCAGATGAAGGAGCACAGAGCAAACACCCAGGCATTTAAGAGACAGTCCCAGGATTTTTCACGCCCAGTGAAGGCTGCTTGGTCCCGGGAGGACAGCTCTTTCTCTTTTGTGCTGAGACCACAAGGATGGACAAGAGTGGGTTCCTTGGACTAAGCGCAGGTGTGAGAGGCACGTGGAAAACGTCCCATAGTGAGGCAAGAGGGGGAAAGCCTTCGCGGGTTGGCCCTGACCTGTGGCTTTGAGCAGGCTCTGGAAGAATTTTTGGTTGTAGATCCGGGCTACACCACTGATCTCCGGCACCTGTGTCTCCTCCACCGTGCGCCCGTTCACAAAGTTGACCGTGATGCCGATAGCCAGTTTGCCACGCATCTCTCGGATGGTAAATCCTAGTGGTAGGGGGAGATGGGGATGACACTTCTAGGAAGGCTCACGGGAGCCTAGGGTGCTGGTATTTATTTTTTTATTAACTTATTATTTTTGAGGAAAAGGATCACTCACCTTCAGGGACGAATTTACCCCCTGCAGCTGAGATGAGGACATCAAATTCATAGTTGGCCAGTTGGGCTGGGGGACTGGGCTGGAGCTGGGCATGCCAGCCACATCCTGGGACAGAGAGTATAAGAGCCACAAAGGCGTAGAAGTCAGAGGGCCCTACACTCCCAGGTCAGGCTAGAGAAACAAAATGAATTTGTAAAGGACCCCACAGGCTGGAAAGTAGCGAGGGTTTTTTTGTCAGATCACAACCTGGCAGCCAAGGAGGGCGGGTGAAGAAAGCCATGTTTTCCCATCTTGCTACTCCCACTTGTATGCTGACTGAGGCTAGCCCAGGCCTCACTGTGAGAAGAGCTGACTCCCCCGCATACCCACGTTAGCATCTGTACAGATCTCTCTTCAGTGGGTAGGGGTTCCCAGGAGCACAGAAGTACTCACCCTTCCTGGGAGGGGGCTGGAGGCCAGTGAAAGTGATGCCCCAGTGAATTTCCACCCCCAACAGTAACGCCACCTTCAGTAGAAGCAGCTGGAGCTGTCGGATGCCTGGAAGTGGGCGGACATTAGGAAGAGACTCATGGCTTCCCTAGCTCTGGTGTGTGCCTGTTCAGAGCTAGAGGCCTCAGAGACCACTGTGCCTATCTAAGGCCACACCACCCTGAAGACACCTGTTAACACCTCAGCTCAGAAGCCAAGCAGGTTACACTGGCCATTTACAGATGTCAGATCTGGGTCTTAAAGGCCACCCAGTTAAAGTGATTTGTGTTCGCTCGCCTCCTGTGTGGCTCTGCAGTCTCCCATTGGCCTGTCTCTGAACTCGGGCACATCCACCCGAGGCCCACCATGAAGTTCTTACTGATGTGGTCCAGGGTGCCAGTACAGAAGCGCCCATAGAACTTCTTGGCCCCAAGCGCCCGAAGGTCATGGATGGTGAAGGGCCAGAGGTGCAGCACATTGTGCCGGGAGAACTTGGTACGCTTTTCCACAAGCACCACTCGAGCACCCAGCAGCGCCAGCTCCACAGCAGCTCGAAGCCCACAAGGCCCAGCGCCCACCACCAGGCACTGTAAACACAAGAGCAGGCAGGTGCAGCATCCTGTTTCCTGCTGACTCCCTCTCCTCCTCAAGCTCCTCCCAGACTCTAGGGATCTACCTTGGTGTTGGCACAGGCCTGGCCTTGCTGGTACACAGACTGGCTTGCTCTCTTGTCCAACTTGGCCCACAGTGACTTGGCACTCCAGTAGTTGAGCTGGGCCTTGATCTTGTGGTACTGGGGCAATCCCCCACCAGGCTCCAGTCCCAGGGCTTCACAGAGCCCCTGAAAGCTGCTCAGTACATCCTGGCACAGCTGTGCCTGCACAAAGCTCTCAAAATGGGCATGTGCTGGGTTGGTAGAGGCCGTTGAAGCCATGTAGGGCCCCTGGCAAGAGGAGCAGCTGGGCAAAACCCAGTGGCTGTGGAAAGAAGAGAAGGAAAGGAGGCTGGAGGGAGGGAAAAGAAAAGGGAGGAGCCAGCAGGGCAAGCTGGTGTCACAAGGGAGCTCAGGGTCCACCTCTGATTGGCTATGCTTCCAGCCCGCTCCCACGCCTTGATCTGCCCTAGAGACAGCGGCAACCTCTTATCAAGTGAAATTCGCCAAATTTGGGAATGAAAACTCAGTAGTTCTGGGTACACAAGGCACAAGGACGCTAAGGAAGCCTCCTGTCCAGCCAACCACCCAGGAGCCATCGTGTGGGAGCTCTGAGGCCCAGGGGACAGGGATTGCAGTGGGTGTTGCCTAGGTCCTGTAAGTAGGACACGGGGCAGTTTCTCAGCTGGCTGCTGGGGTGGGAGGCGGGGGGTGGAGGGTTCCCTTCTGGTAGACCCACGAGGGCTAGCACCGCAAAGCAGCTGCAGCTGCTCGACAGGCACACGCCCATTTCACCAGAAGTCTGTGCAAGCCAGCGCCCTTTGGCGGACTTAGTGCCACGCTGGTTGTGGGATGTGCCTCTCACCAAAGGCAAAGTTCTTTTCCTGGTGCTTTGCCTCCTGACAAGGGGCAACAGTCCTCGGCCAGCGTAGGTTCCCCTTCCCACCACCCAAACTACCCTCACAAATGGCCTGAGAGAGTTGCGACTGTCTTGACTCGAGACCTTCTGACTCACTGTGGTCAAAACACTTCCCCTGTGATCTTGTCACTGCTCCAACGGGCTGTGGGAAGGAGCGGGGGCAGCAGCTGAGCTCGCCCTCCCGAGAACCCGCGCATCCAATCGACCCCTAGGCTCACTCCCACCGGCGCTCCTGTGCGCTCTCCTAGGAATCTCTGGAGACAAGGCCTCTCTTTGTACCCCTTTCCTTCCCTCCAGCCCACACTCAGCTTGAGAGCTCTTGGAGGGATTTCTCACGCTGGGACCGGAAAAAGTGAAGAGTATGGGGGATGGGTTGCTTTCGGTAGGGGAGGGGGCTAGGTAGGTTAGGCATGGAAGTGGGGATCGGTCCTTGTGGGCTGATCTCTCGTTCCCTAGCAGCCCCTCCATTGTCCACGCGGCAGGAGGAGGCAAAGGTTGCCCACCGCGGGTCACTGGGACACGAGTGGATAGGTCTTCAGAAAGGGCAGAAGTCCCTCTTGGAAGTGAGAGTCTCGGAGGTTGGAGCGTCCTCTGCTAAAGGAAATAAGAGGTACCCAGCTTGGAAATACCAGCACAAAGGATGTGCCATGGGTGGAGCGTCTAAAGGGATGGAGAGCTAGCTGGACCTTGGGGCAGCGGGGCCGAGGAGCTCCCAACACTCCAGACAGCAAAGTCTGCACAACGGGGCTGGTTTGGGCAGGGCCGGCACGGGACCCGCCAAATCAGCCAGGCGTGGCTCCCTAGCCTGCACCAGCCCATTTCTCCGGAAGCGCTCCCCACCCCCATCCTCACCCTCACCCCCAGCCCAGCGGTCCTGAGAAAGCACAGCTAGGACCGCTGGACTACTTACCCGGCAGTTCTGGGGCTGGAAGAGCCGCTTCCTGTCGGAAGGGTGTCCCAGGGCTAGGGCGGAGGAAGGGGTGGCGCAGGGAACGGAGCCGGGGAGTTCTAAGGGGTCTGGACTGCAGCGCCAGCGCGGAACACAGCGGAAGGCTTCTCCGCACTTCATTACCCCGCAGTCCTCCCCTTGGGACTGCCCTGGGCCCCGCCCATGCCTGCAGGGTGGTGCTGCAGGGCGTGGCTCTGCTTACACCCGGGGCTGCTGGGGGCCTCCAAACGGTCTGACCTGGCAGGGACAGGGAAAGCAAGGCCCCCGAGTGACCGTGCCTGAGAGCGCCCCGGTGGTACCAAGCTGCAAGTCACTTCCGAGAGCTGGTGAAGCGGCCGCTAGCCTCCTGCAAGAAGTTTGTTGAAGCTGCAGGGTCCGAGCGTGGCGCCAGATGTCTGAGCTCTCTACAACTCTCCCACCAAGAAATCCACACCCCTGGCGCCACTGAGGATCCAGTTGCGGGGTCCATCTCTCCTGGGACAGGTCAGCCGGCTCAATGGCTCAGGCTAAGGACAGAGCTTAAAAGTTCTAGTCCGCATCTTTCAACCAGGTACACAAAATAAGGGAACAAGGGAGGCGTGTGTGTGTGTGTGTGTGTGTGTGTGTGTGTGTGTGTGTGTGTGCGCGCGCGCGCGCGCGCGCGCGCATTCAACTAAGAAAGGCAGAAGGGAAGGGGTGTGTGGGAGAGGCTAGATCTTCAGGGTTCAGAACTAAGGTGAAGACTCAGGACATTGACAAGGCTGAGAAACGTTGGAATCAAATTCTTAGTATTCCCCATAAAGAAACAGTAGCCAATGTGAAAGGAATTATCCAAAATCAAGCAGCTTTAGTTAAAGTTAATAAAACAGCAGTTTTCATTTATTGAATGAGTGTTGGCAAAGTCTACTTAACTGAAGGTCAGAGGCTTCATGCCCACACAGATGAAACAGCCAATGGCATAAGCTGCTCTCAGACCCAGGCAGGCCTCTCTGGATTCCAACCTACCACTGTTAATCCATGTCTGGCCTTATGAGGAAGTGAAATCGCTACACCAGAAGTGTTTAACCTACAAAGAAGTGGCCACATCTCTCCTCCTGCGATCCAGGGACCACAAGGACCAGGTCTTTTTGTGTTTGTGCTTATTCTCATTTTTGCATTTTGGCCAGAGACACTGGGATACCCAGTAAATCCTGAACACTCGGCACTCTCAGATGCAGCTGATAAGAAGGGAGAGAGAGAGAGAGAATTGAAAGAAAATGCCAGCTCTCTGCCAGGAGACGCTGGCAGTTCAGCCAGGCCACACTCAGGAAGTAAGGGCAGCTTCCGAGCTGGGCCCACTCTAGCTCTTGAGTGTGACATCATTGGGCTTGGAACAAATTTGCAGAGCATCAGACACGCCCATACTTAAACACCCAGTGTAAAGATGCTCTAAAAGGCCCACCATAAACGGGCCAGCAGGCTTTTAGTGTCGTCCCTTTCCCTTTCATTAGCAGATGGACGCCAGCAACTTACCCGGGCTTGTTTACAAAGGCCCGGCTTCCCTCGGAGACCTTCAGGGTTATGCAGCAATATGAACAACAAATCGTAAACACTGTCTTTTAAAGATCATAGAACGAGTTCTTGGACTCTTAAAAAACCTGCTGACTCCTAGCTTTTCTTGATGCTAGTTAAAGACACACAGTGGAGCCACAGGGCCCTGGGGAAAGCAGTGGTCTGGAATCCAGAAGGTCTGGTCTGATTTCTGCAGGCCAGTGTGACACCACATCTCCATCTTCTCACCTCTAAATGGAGGCATTTTCATGACTCATCTTCCTTAGCCCATTTCAGTTCTAGGGGTTTTTTGGGGTTTTTTTGTGTTTTTTTTTTTTTTATTTCCATTTTGCTGATCCTCAGAAACGCACAGAATAGAACAAGCATTTTTTTTTTCTTGTTAGAATCTTGAGTTACGATCCACAATTACATATTTATATGAACTAAAAGTAGTTTGGCATAATCGTTGGCATAGTCATACTGTGGGTAGTTTATATCGTATCAAATATAATAATGACCCACACACAAAAATTCAGTTTTAAAGAGTCTCATTCTAATGGCTTTGGAAAAGAATTGTGCCAGGGGCTGCTTAGGTTAACTTGTGCCCCAGACCATGTTCTGTCTCTGCAGCCATTCTCACTTCCTTATCTCACCTCCCAACCCTTGATCTCCTGGGCTTCGAGCCAGAAAACAAGTTTCCAACACCCCGAGACATCTGTGTCAGTCCATAATATGACCTTGATCTGCAGCTCAGTATCTTCGACTCCTGTGCGTGGGCTTGGCCTAGAGTCAGGACAGCCCAGAGAGCCACAGTTCCTGATGTAAAACAGGTGCTGAGCCAAAGGTGTAGCATGTCTTGAGGTTTATGAGAGGTGGCTTGATTAAGATTAGAGGCTCAGGAAGGGCCTCTCCCAATTCTGACTTGAATGGGCTGAGTCAGTGGGTGAGCACAGTTTTCCAGGCTGAGGAACTAACTACCTGCCCCTAAGGCCCCAGACAAAAAAGAGCTGGGCATGTATTGGCCAATCACTAGGTAGGCAGTGTAGCAGAAGTGAGAATGCAGAAGAGGAAGCTGGGTTGGGGACTTTTTTTTTCTTGGTGCAGAGGGAAACTGCAGAAGGAGTTTAAGCAGAGCGGGACATGGTCATATCTGCCGTAACTAAAATGATACAGTCTATCCACTTAGCAAGGCATTCCGTGTGTTGCTAAGGGGACACTGGTGACATGCAAAGGATTACAACCTTCTGCTGGAGAAAGGGGCTGGGGAGGGGAATTAGAAGCCATAACTCAACCCATGGCAGAGTTCTAGGCGGGGGCACAATGGACAGTGAGGATGGGGAGAGAAGACTCAAAGACAGCTTGAGGTAAAACTGATATAAGTTGGTGACAGATACCATGTGGGGCAGAGGGTGTGTGTGTGTGTGTGTGTGTGTGTGTGTGTGTGTGTGTGTGTAGGGCCTCATTAAGAATCACTCCTGGGCTGAGGAGGTAGCTCAGTTGGTAGGGTGCTTGCCCGGCATGTGAGAAGCCCTGGTTTAATTCCCATTTATATAAGCATCATATAAAAACTGGATGTAGTGGCATCGGCTCGTAACATCAGCACTTAGGAGGTGGAAGCAAGAGAATCATAGTTCAAGGTCATCCTCCACTACATAACAAGTTTAAGGCCAGCCTGAGCTACATGAGACCCCCATCTCAAAATAATCCCAGAAGCTAACCAATTGCTCCTTTCCTTGGGTGAATCTGGAATAAACTGGCCTGTCATTCTTCCCTCCCCTTCTCTCCACACTTGTCCCTCTGTGTACTGCTTTTTCTGAAGTCAGAGAATGCTTTCACAGGCTCCTAAAGAACAAGGGGCCACGTTTCCCTTTGAGACTACTTTTGCTCTTCAAACACAACTAGAGGAAATATTTTTTTCAGACCCAAAGCCACTTAATCATGAAATTCGAAAAAATGTGGCTTCTCTCTAATTCAGCCCGATGAAGTTTCGGTTTAACTTCTCCTTAACAGGGTACAATACTCTGGAGTTGGCCAGGCATGGGGCTGCACACCTGTAATCACAGAGCATGGTAGGTAGAGACAGGAGGCTCAGACGATCAATCCCAGTCTGGCCTGCATGAGACCTTGACTCAGCAAACGAACTAAATTACAGCCAAGAGCCAACCTATTCTTTAGGAATCATTTTTCAAATTACAAAGTGATGTGTTACACTTACTAAGAATTCAAAATGATAAATCTATGCTCCAGGACCCAGAATTTCTCTGGCCCACATGTGCACATTTCTTTTCTTTTTCCCCACACTTCACTTTGCAAAAGAGTTATCACTTTTCAAACTCAAAAAAAGCTCGAAGATTCCTTCCCGACGTTACCTAAATGTGCCAAGTTCCTACATTTTATCAAAAGCCTGGTTGAATGAGCTTCAGTTCAAAAATTCGTCTAAGGTGGGACATTCCAATTGAGAATTACCTGCTAACCAACATCTTTCCTGCTTATTCAGGTGTGGACTTTGAAAACAAGTTCATTACAGTGGTGACGGCCTCAGGCCAGTTCTTCCCACCACATAAGGCAGGCAAGGGGTTGGGGGCTGGTTTTAGAGGCTATTCCTATTAAACAAAGAATGTTCTTTGAATTCATGAGGATTTAGACTGAAGTTTAGAAAAAGAAGATAAACATTTAGCTTAATACTTACAAATCAAATCTGTCCTAAACTCACACTATCTTTACTTTGGAAAAAAGGGCGGCTCACTTATGGAGAGGCTGAGGCAGCTAGGGCACGCCCCCCTTCTTAGTAACTTCCATCCACTTGGTAGATTTTGATTAATAGCAAAAAGTTAATACCGGTATTATCGAAACGATGGTTGATCCATTTCTCTAGGGGAGACTATAGCTCTGACTTTACCTAAGTTTGACTGTGTGCTGACCTTTCAGACATACACCCTCACACACACCTGTTAGTCTCAACCCATTTTTGTTGGTGCAGTATAATGGGATCAGCCCTGGTTCTGGTTTTGCCACTTTATGACTCTGGGTAACACATCATCTCTTTGGGCCTCACTGTTCTCATCTGTAAAATGGCCCTAATGATAATAATGATACTTACCTCATAGGAATGTTATGAAGATTAAGTAGGACTTGCTTCCTATGGGCTATGGGTATGGCCTAGTTCACAGTCCCTTCTCAGCCCAGAGACCAGTTCGTGCTGAATTGTGCCCTGCCCCCTCCCCAATCCCAAGTCTACACCGAAGCCCTAACCCCAGCCTCTAAATCGGGCTGCACTTGGAAACAGGACCTTTCAGGACCTATGAAGTCACAAACTAGGTTCTTAGTGGGGGCTAATGCAGTGCCTACAGCTCTATGGAAGGTGGAAGACTGGACAGACAGAGGGAAGAGCACAGAAGACCCAGAAAGAAAGCCACAAGCCAGGGAACTCTGCCAACTCAATGTCCTCTTTCTAACCAGAATTCTAATCAGATAAATCTGTGCTGAAGAAGCAGCCCTATTCTGGCTGCCCTAGCAAATGAGCACATGGCACGGCTAGATGGGATGAGGGTCTCCAAGTCCCCAAACCACACGGTGCCTTATGAATCCTGGTCTTGTTTTTTAAGACCTGATCTCATGTAGCTCAGGCTGTCCTCACACTCACCATGTAGCCAAAGCTTGAATTCCTGATCCTCCTGCCTCTACCTCCTTGTGCTGGGATGATAGGCCTCCCTCGGCCATGCCACTGCATGTAGGCCCACAGTAGCCTCCCTGTGGCAGGTAACACTCCAGTGTATGTAAGCCCATAGGTCAGCATCTCTAATGAGAACCCAGCTTGGCCATTTAACCTGCCGCACACAGCATCTACAACCAAAGACCCAAATGTAGAAAACAAAAAGAAGAAACAGAAAATTTCAAGAAACACTGGGTAAACACATGAATGATGTCTACCTAGTAAGCTTCCCCAAAGCTTCATACCCTAGTCCTAAAAATGCACTTCAAAACGTTTTAAAAATTGCACACATTTAATACAAAATGAACCATGAAATGTCACTCTGGCCCTGTCGTCTTTCAAGCACTTCTGAGGAGCACTTTCACATGTTTCCTTTGGGTATAGAAGTCACTGAGTTCAGACGGGAGAGATGGCTCAACAGTTAAGAGCACTTGCTTAATAGAGGCCCCAAGTTCGGTTCCCAGCACCCACATGGTGGTTCACAATCACCGTAACTCCAGTTCCATGGGTTGTGACACCCTCTTCTGACCTGAGGGCGCCAGGCACACACATGGTACAGACACACATGCTGGGAAAACCCATTGTGATGGCTAGTGTTGGTTGTCAGTTTGACTACATTTAGAGTGAGCTACAATCCAGAAATGGAGGGCACACCTGTGAGAGATTATTTTTGCTTTGTTTGAAGTGGGTGAATCCACTTCTAGTCCAGACCTTTGAGGCAGGAAGACATGCCCCTTCGATCTGGATCTTGAGGCAGGAAGCCATACCTTTAATCTGGGCCACACCTTCTGCCAGAAGCCTATGTAGGACACGGAAGAAGGTTTTCTTTGCCTGCTTGCCCTCACCTTGCCAGCACATCCCTCCTTCACTGATATTGGAGCTGACTTCTTCAGGATTCCAGCACATACAGGAGACCAGCTGAGACATCTAGCTGATGTCTGAGACTGAGCAACTTCTGGATTCTTGGACCTTCCACTCATAGCCTGCCATTGTTGGATTAGTTGGACTGTAGCATGTAAGTGATCCTAATAAATCCCCCCTCTCTCTATATATATATGTATATATGTATATATACATATGCACACATACATATACATTCTATAAGTTCTGCTACTCTAGAGAACCCTAATATAAACATAAATGTTGGGAGAGTTCTTGCAGAATTATGCAGCTGGTTTGGTTCTGGAGTGTTAGCACCTAGCTTTAATCTGCCTTTTGTGACTGTTACCTTTTGTCTCTGGTACCTTCCTTTTGAAACATGTGAATCTTGTCCGAGAGTTTTCTAAGGGTGCAAAGCCTATGCAGAACTTGGTTGAGGAGGACTGGCAAACCGAGACGTCTCCTAACATGAATCTGCACTTGGCATTGTCTCTTTGGGGAGCTCCCGGTAAGAAGTGTTGGTGTAAGGAAATTGACTTGCTAAAGGTGTAAACTGTAAACAGTAAAATGGCCTTTTGCTAAGAGAGATTGAGTCAGTCTGCCAGAGGCTGATCCCCTGCAGCTAGAAAAGGCTAAAAATCATCCTTAGAGTGCCTCTGTGTCTTCTTTCTATGGACCTGTGTGAACCCACACCCGATATAAAAAAAATGAAATAAAACTTTCAAAAAGTTTCTTTTTTAAAAAGCCAGAGTTAAAAAGGAGCTTCATCTCAAGGGACAGGATGTGTATTGCAGACACAAAGAGAGCTAGGGCAAGCAAACCATCCCTTTCTGATTCTCCTTTGACAGCTGTTCAGAGGATACAGTCAAGGCTGGGACTGGATCTCATGCTGGAAACAGTCTGGGAGGGCTTATAATGTGGCCAGATCAACCAAGAAACCGGACTTGACTTTTAAAAGTTAAACCTAAGTATTTCTTTCAGTGATTGAAAACAGTTGTCTGAACTACATGATAGATGAATCTAGGTTTTTAACATAAATCGTATGAAATCTAAATGCAAATCAAATATTACTAGCAAACACTGTTGTCAAAATTGAGATATACAGCAAGTATGAAATACACAACCAATTTTGAGGATTTTGTGTCAAGGGAGGATATAAAATCTCATTAATACATTTTAATATTACTTGTTGAAATATTTGGCAATAAATGTTCTAGTCACATTCTGTTACTGTGTCAAACACCGTGACCAAAGCAACTTGGGAGAAGAAAGGGTTCCTTTGGCTTTTACTTTCAAGTCATGATCCATCACTGAGGGAAGGCAGAGCAGGTGCTCAAGGCAGGAGCCGTGGAGGAACCCGGGCTGCCAGCTTGCTCAGTGACTTCCTCACTGGCTCACGGCTAGCTAGCTTTGTAACACTGCCCAATGTGGGCTGGGCCCTCGTACATCGTTAATGATCAAGACAGTTATCACAGGTGTGTGCCCACAGACCAGCTTGATCTAGGCAACCCCTCAATTGCTTCTCTCACGTGACTCAGTGGAGGCCGTGTTGACAATTAAGGCTGACCAGGACAGTAGATTAAATAACTTTAAGATTAATTTCACCTGTTGTTACATGTGGCTTTTGAATATTTTAATATTTAATATTCCTTGTGTCTTGTACCTTTTATTCCCCCCCAGTTCTGAGGACAGAGCCCAGTCTTGTGCATGCCAGGGACACACTGTACCTTTGACCTACATCCCCAGGTCCTGTTTTCTTTTAAGGGTCTAAGTAGCTCAGGCTAGCCTTAAACTCAAGGTCCTCCTGTCTCCACTCTGCCTCTGGGGATCACAGGCCTGTACTACCAGGCCTGGCTCATGATATATTTCTTAGTGTAGAGGTAGGCTGTTATAAAGTAAAGTAAATTGAATTTGTATGGGCTGAGTTCAGCACCAAAACCAAACCAACAGCTACACAACCATGCTTCTGAATCATTACCCAGCTGTCTAGAGTGAGACAATTTTAATTTACTTTAATACAATGTAGAATTCTGGGGGAAATGAGAACTCGGAGGTTTTGAAAAGACCGTAAAGACTTTGTGTTTTAAGAATAAACAGGAGCTGAAGAGAGGGTTCAGTGGGTAAAGCACTTGCTGTGCTATGTGAGGACCTGAGCTTGGATCCCAGCACCCAGGTCAAAATCCAGGAGACGGCCATGTGTGCTGAACCCCAGTGCTGTGAGATAGAAACAGGAGGAGGGCTGAGGGCTTGCTGGATACCAGCTTCCAGATTCCTGTCTCAGGGAAATAAGGCAGAGTGATAGACCAGGATACCCAATGTTCTCCTGAGGCTTCCACACATGCACATATGCCACACTCATACATACACACATCCCACACATGCACATATCCCACACATGCACACAGCCGACACTCACACATACACACATCCCACACATGCACACAGCCCACACATGCACACAGCCCACACTCACACATACACACCCCACACATGCACACAGCCCACCCTCACACATACACACCCCCCACACATGTACACAGTCCACACTCACACACTCACACAATGAACACATGATTTAAATGACTAAAATTAAGTGGAATTTCATCTAGACTGTAAGATTAGTGTACATTTCCACCTCTAGGAAGTCCTAAGATTGAACATGAAAATCAGTATTTTGAGATCAAGTAGAATTCAGTAGTGCATTTATGACTTATATTGAATAAACTCTTAAGTTCCAAGTAATTCAGAATCCTTTATCATGAAAATCAAGTCAATATCTGACAAAATTTGGTTTACTTGGAATGAGTATCTTGATTTAGTTTCATACTTTGTGGAGACTTTTTAATTAAAAATTTAACAGCCTGTTTCTTTCAAAAAATGTATAAATTCATGTTTTGCAGAAAAGTTAAACTCAAAAAATTTTTAAAGTATACTTTGTGTCAGGTGGTGGTGGCGCACGCCTTTAATCCCAGCATTTAGAGGCAGAGGCAGGCAGATCTCTGTGAGTTCGAGGCCAGCCTGGTCTATAAAGTGAGATTCAGGACAGCCAGGGCTGTTAATACAGAGAAATGCTGTCTTGAAAAACAGTACACTTTGGCCTCTGCATCATGAATATGGTTTTCGAGTCTGAATCTGCCTTCAGTGCAACATGATCAGCCAGCCCACTGTACCACACAAAGATAAAATGCAAGAGGTGCGATGCTCTTAGGGCAGAAAAGCTCCTGGAGGGGAACTCTCCCGATCCATGTAATCAGGTACAGTCAATCCTGCCTTGTTTTGGACTGGCAAGTATCCTGCCTAAGAGAAATAACGGAATGGAACCAACCACCATACCTGAAGATTCAACCTATGCATGACTTTTTGATCTAAAGATCACACTCTATGGCCGTGAACATTCAACACTTACAGAAAAGTCTAAATCATTGCCCCCAAGAAAAACTGTCCACCTTTGAGAGACGTAGTAGACGAAAGTGGAGCCCCTCATCAATATTTCAATGCTAAGTAGGAACTGGTATCACAGATAAGACAGATCGTGCACTCATGCCCATACACAGATTCTGCCCCATGGAGCCCATCATAAATAAGCTGTTGGCCAGCTAGCACATCTTTACGGATCTGTAAGATGGTGGCCAAAAGGACCAGTCTGTCACTGCTGACCCAGGAGAAGGGTCCAGTGAACAGTCAGCCATGGGTCAGCTCTGTTCCTGGCCTAGTGGAGTGGGTAGAGGTGGATCAGGGTCCCGTGTCAGCTGCAGGTGCTGAGCTGGATCAGCACCAGCTGCCAACCGGAGCGCCTCGGTTTGCCCTTGCTGCTGGGCATGCAGATGCTCCAGCGTTTCCTTGGAAAGTGTGATTACGTGCACTGGCTCTGGCTGGGAGGACTCCATCTGGCTTCCAATCATACTGAGGCTCTGAATGTGCTCTGTCTGCTCCTGCTGAGCTGAAAGAATCAGGCTCTGCAGTTGCTCAGGCTGCTGTGTGAGCAGGGCCAGATTAGCAGCTGGGTCTGTGGCCATGTTCTGAGAGCTCTCAGCAGCTACCAGGCTGACCCCCTGGTTGGGGCCTGGCATGAAGTTAATGTTGTGCACAGAATCAGTTACAAGAAGCTGAATCTCCTGCTCTCCCGAGGTGGAGAGCTGGTATGGTTGTAGCTGAAGAATGTTGCGGACCTCGTCAGCATTGCTGCCGGAAACGCTGCAGGAATCTGCTGTGTGTTTCTCTTTGTTGTGAATTTTCAGGTGAGCCTTCAAATTGTCCAAGCGAGCAAACTGTAGGCTACACTCGGGGCAGGAGAAAGGCTTTTTGCCTGTGTGGAGGATGCAGTGTCTCCTCTTGGCACTGGAGTCGGAGAAGGACTTGCCACAGATGCTACAGGAGTATGGCTTTTCTCCTCTGGAAGAAAACACACAGAAACGCTTGCTTTCTCCTTCCCAGGTACTTAGGCAGAAGCCATGAAAAGTAAAGGAAGGCTGGCCAGGCACCACATCTTAGTGTTTGCTGGCCTCGTTATAAGCCCTCCTTTCCCTGAAGGCCGTGCCTACACCCATGTCAAAGCCCTCAGAGTCAACTCCGGAGAACAACACAGGAACGCTGGCCAGGCAGGTCCCCAGGCACGGTTGGTTCCCCTAGTGACTCCAGTCACTCAGAGTGAGCCCCATCCGAGTGTTTCCGCTTCAAGTCTCAAACACAGAGAAGGGCTGAAGGGGCTTACAGTAGGGAGGACTGGGCTAAGTGGGATGAGATTTTATGATTCTGTTGTTAAGTGTTTCAGGTAAGAAAGTAAACATTTACATATTATACAAACAGTTCGATTTTGCTTTTAGTTCTTACAGCTGATTTTTAGACTCTAAAGACCAAATACGTACGTATGTATGTATGTATGTATGTATGTATTATGGTTAATATCAATATTAAAATTTTACATTTACATATTATACAAACAGTTCGATTTTGCTTTTAGTTCTTACAGTTGATTTTTAGACTCTAAAGACCAAATAGGTATGTATGTATGTAGGTATTATGGTTAATATCAATATTAAAATTTTAAGCAGCTCCTTAAAATTTTAATTATTTTTGAAGCTTTTACAAATATATGAAAATCCAACCTGGGAGCAATTTATATGAACAGAACCCTTTTCTTTTGGAAGGAATTTTCCTGTGTAGTCCAGTTTGGCCTTAAACCCTTGATCCTCCTGCCTCTGCCCACCAGGTGCTGTGCTTATAGGCGTGAACTATCATCTCAAGTCCAGACAGTATTACTGTCTTTCTTTTGAGACATGGTCTAACTCTGTCGTCCAGGCTAGCCTTGAACTTGGGGGCCACCCTCCTGCTTCTACCTGCTACGTGCTGTGCTGAGATTTCAAGTGTGACACACTTCACTACTGCCTTATGTAGTGGATCTGTGTGGAGGCGGAGGTGACACTGGCTGTCTGTCACTCTCCACCTTGTGTGTAGTGGATCTGTGTGGAGGCGGAGGTGACACTGGCTGTCTGTCCGTCACTCTCCACCTTGTGTGTAGTGGATCTGTGTGGAGGCAGGGGTGACACTGGCTGTCTGTCCGTCACTCTCCACCGTGTGTGTAGTGGATCTGTGTGGAGGTGGAGGTGACACTGGCTGTCTATGTCCATCACTCTCCACCTTATTTTTTGAGACAGGGTCTCTCCCTGAACCCAGAGCTTGCCATTCTGGCTAGCCTGGTGGTCAGACCTAGGATCCACCACTTCTGCCCTCTGACACACACACACACACACACACACACACACACACACACACACACACACGCAGCGCCCCCTCTGGCTTTCACAGGGGGGCTGGAGTTTTGACAAAATCCTCATCCTCGGGCAACTTTATGCACTGACCCGCTTCCCCAGGCCTTCATGCTTATTCTTGGGTGAAGATGGAAGCTTTAGACCACTCTCCCAATAAAAACTAAATAATGAAGCCAACAATGCAAGCTTTTATTGGCTGGAACCAATATTGCTGCTTTTGTCTGAGAAATTTAATCATTGAAAAAATAAAACAGTAAACCACACAGAAAATTCTACCCAAGTAACGACTGGAAAAAAAGCTTATATAGGGCAAAGGTTACCCCACAGAACCCCAGAGTTCAGTGAGGCCACTAAAGGACAACAAAAGGCAGGTGTGATGGCACACACCTGCAGTCCTAGTACTGGGGGCAGAGAAGCAAGACTCCGAGTCTGGGCTAGCATGGGCTAGAGAGGTATGTCCCGCGTCACCCGAACCCAAACACGCTTACCGGTGGATTCTGATGTGGGTCTGAAGGGAACTCTTCGCTGTGAAAGATTTCCCACAGATTTCACAAGTAAACGGCTTCTCACCTAACAAAAGGGAAAAGGAGGAAAGCGTTTACTAACACACACCTGACATTAAAAAATAACAACCCTGGCCAGGTGGTGGTGGCACATAGCTTTAATTCCAGCACTCAGGAGGCAGAGGCAGGAGGATCTCTGAGTCTGAGGCCAGCCTGGTCTACAGAGAGAGATTCAGGACAGCCAGGGCTACTCAGAGAAACCCTGTCTTGGGGGAAAAAAAAGAAAAGAAAGAAAAACACAGTAACAGCCAAGCACTTTACCTCCACAATGGAAGAGCAAAGGCAACTCTGTTAGAATACAGGAAGCACATCTGGATGGCTCAAAGAGGCTGATGATGGAGAAGCTGTTCATACGTGCGTAATAAAAGAACTCGTAGTTACCCCTACATTTTCTACCCTTGAGTCTAACACTGACTCTTGCACCCCTGCAGAACTTCTGGGCAAAGTGTCCCACTGGACCTTCATTCTGTACACTAGGGTATAGTGTTCACATTTACATCCACCTTCTAAATATGTCCAGAATCTGACGATTTCTCACGTCCCTCCCTCTTGGATCACAGCAGTCTTGAAAAGGGCCTGTTACTCCCTGGCTATCTATCCACTGCCAACAAGGCAGACAGTGTGGGCCTCTTCAGTGACAGAACATTGCACAGTGGCAGCAAATGCTCTAAGGCCCCGTCTGGAGATGGCAGCCAAAGCTTTACACTACAACAGGTAGATCTCTCTCTCAATCTCTCTCTCTCTCTCTCTCTCTCTCTCTCTCTCTCTCTCTCTCTCTCTCTCTCTCACACACACACACACACACACACACTCACACTCCAACACATAGATACTCACACACACACACACACACACACACACACACACACACACACACACAATTCAGAAACCCTGCCAAGTGAATGACTTTCCCAGGGGTGGTCTACGGCTCACATCAAATGCACAAGTGCTCAGACCGTCTCATTAACAGCACCAAGCGTTTTCAGGGTTAGCTTGCACACTACACACGGAACAACGGACTCTCATGCCCCCCGGAAGCAGAGTGAAGGGATCCTAACGTAGGTGGGAGGAGTTTTGGAAAAGCTAGCCAGATCTGGCCTCACTAGAGAACAGCAGGGCAGGAGGGCAACTTGAGATGCTCTTTCAGCCTAGACTTGTCTCCAAGCTCCACCCAGGCAGGGCACCCATGCAAGAGACAAGCTGGTCAAATCAGCAAGTACATCATTACCTTTATCACTCCAAAAGTTATGACCAGGTGGCTTTCTAATCAGAGCCGGGGCCCACTCAGACCTGGCTCAGTTTCCACCTCTCACGTAGACCGAGTATCCACTCTACTTGTGTTTCAAATACACAGAGTTGGCAATATTTTTTTTTTTTTTATACAGAGTCTCATTATGTAGCTCTGATTGGCCTCCAATCACAGAGACCCACTTGCCTCTGTCTCCTGAGTAGTAGGATAAAGGCATTCATCACCATGCACAGGCCTATGAACTTAATAGCTACAGTTCAGGCAAGTGAGAAGCTCAGAGTTCAGGGACCTACACCCGGCCACGGCCTTCTTGCTGCACCTTTCATGGCAGAAGGTGGAAAAGAGAGAGGACACTGGAGAGGGAGGGGGAGGGGGAGGGGCGGGACTAAACTCGTCCTTCTTAGTGCCCCACTGCCCACTGCCTGTACTGCTCCATTCACGAGCATCTGACTGTTGTAACATTTTCGTCAGCCATCAGGTTTCCAACACCGAGGTCTGCAGGACACTCAAGCTACGTTGATGGAGTCTTCTGACCCCTGGCTTCGGATCTGTTCTGTATAAACTACCTCCTTCAACCCGGTGACCACTCCTCTCGTTTATTCAGTTCTGGAACACTGACAGACCACCAGCCACGTGAACAGCTAGGGAAGACGGTAACAAAACAGATGTTCACGGCTTCAGAAAGGGTGTGCAGTCTGTTTGAGAAGCGAGGAAATTAGAGTGTGCTTGACTAACGGCCGAAATCAACAGCACTGAGTGCAGAGAGACAGCTAGGACAGACAGACAGGGTGCTGGGACAGACAGGGTGCTGGGACAGACAGGGTGCTAGGACAGACAGACAGGGTGCTAGGACAGACAGGGTGCTGGGACAGACAGACAGGGTGCTGGGACAGACAGACAGGGTGCTGGGACAGACAGGGTGTTAGGACAGACAGACAGGGTGCTAGGACAGACAGACAGGGTGCTAGGACAGACAGGGTGTTAGGACAGACAGACAGGGTGCTGGGACAGACAGGGTGCTGGGACAGACAGGGTGCTGGGACAGACAGACAGGGTGCTGGGACAGACAGACAGGGTGCTGGGACAGACTGGTGGGCCTGACAGGGCACTGGTGTAAGTATAACCAAAATGCTAGAGGGACAAGGGTCCACTCTGAGGAGTGGTGGGCTCAAAGATGAACCAAAAGTCCAGACAGAGGCTTAAGTAGAAAGATGATGTGCTCAGAGTGAGCCCGTAAGAGGGCTGGAGGGAGGATTTCCTGCCAGACTGTGCATGAGGTACCGAGGCCTGGGCCAGGAGATGCAGGAGACAGATGGAGACAGAGGTTAATGGGGGAGGTGTCAGAGCTTGAGGAGCAGAGACCAGGAGGAAGTCTGTTACAGGAGGATTAGACAGTAGCAATGAAAAGCCAGACACATGAGGACGGCTCAGGAAGACGCAGGCAGAACTGACTTAGTTCCAGAGGTCCATCCATGACGTTGGCCTGGTTGTCCACTTTTTAAAATTTGGAGTATTAACAGTTTGTCCTACGAGCAATGACTGTTTTGTCCCAGACCAATGAGCTCGCAAACATCTCTCTTCCCCCACTCTCCTGACCTGAAGACCTTCCTTCCTGTCAGGCCTGCTAACTACCTATCCCCAGGCCCTTCCTTCTCTGTCCATCCTCCAAGAATGCTCAAGTCCTTTTTCAAGACACAAATCAAGAAATCCCCTCTCCCAGTTCATGCCCCTGCCTGCTCTCGGTGGTCTGCCCACTGTCTGGTAGCCTCACCCCACTGGATGACCACAAACAGCAGCGAGGCTTTCAGGTCCTCAAACTCCCGCACGTCTGACTGGGGACATGCCCACTGCTTCCTGAGTCACCCACCACTTGCTCTGCCCTCCTGATTCCGGTCCCACTCTGGGGAACAAGACCCACCCTCCTTTCTTTCTGTGGCTTCGTCACACTGTGGGGAGGGTCTTAATGCAGACACGCAGACTCTGCAAGGGCATGATGTCCCGAGGGGCCCAGATCTCAGGAAAATTGGAACACTCAAGATGGGGTCATCTCAACACACAGGCATAGAAACTGGCAGCTTCGTACCTAACCCACAGAATGAGGCTGTGAATGAAACTGTGATGTCATGAACTTGGTCATGTGACCAGGCGGGACAGCCACATGAGCATGGGAGCCCACATCAGAATCAGTATTTCTCTAACATCATCTGAGGGTTGAGATGCTGCAGAGGTGGAAATGCACACCTACAATGCAGCACTCGTGATGCTGACGCAGGAGGACCGTGAGCTCTTAGGTCAAGCTGAGCTACATAACATGGCCCTTTCAAAAGAACAAAACCCACAACAAATAAATGGCCCCTCATCAGCTGTGTGAGTTTGCCTGGCTTGACTCCATCCCCACAAGTCTGACCTGCTCCAGGTCAGGGAAAGGATCCGATTGTGAGATCATGAGCCAGGTTTCCTCTCACTCAGCCACAGCAGCACCAACCGCCCACTGGACAAGCCGCCTCTACCCTCTCTTAGGATACCCTCCTGGGGAACAGAGATGCGATGTGCCTCTGGTTTCCCCAGTGCCTGCCTGCTATAGGGCGTCTCACCTGGAGAGAGTGGAAGATCTAAGAAACAAATTACAGTCTAGGTTTTTAAACCAAGTATGGCTATCCCGGCAACAATGTCTGCTTTACATCCTGGTTCTGGGTAAGGAATGGGCTGCCAGTGTCTCTCACCACCGTTGAGCTGAGTGCTAGAGATAGATGGGTCATATGAAGACCCTGTCCTTGAAGAACCCTAATGTCTTGATGGGTTTGATTTATTATCCCCAACAGGGACCAATGTTTGATTTTTCTGCATTTTAATGAGCAAACAAACTCACCGCATGTACTGCACGTTCTGAGACAGGTTCATTATATTGTTACAAGGGAGAGACCATCTCCTTTCTACTCCTGCTGAGGCAGGAGGACTCCCACTGAGTTTAAGGCTAGCCTAGTTTGACGCTAGAAGCATATCCTATCCCGCACTGTTCAACAACTGGGCCCTGAGCCCTGTACCATCCATCTGGTTTCCGAGATTTGAGGTCACCGAGGTCTTACACACTGTTAAAGCCATGTGTAAGCATGCACATTCACAGCTGGCCCGACCTCCAGGCTCATGCATCCAGGTACCTCCTCCATACACGCACCCGGCATATCTCAGGTCTAGCATGCCCAAAAGCTATATACTGCTTTGTCCCTCCCTGCTGCTTCTCCTCTTCCCCCTTTCCTTTCCACCCCACATCTAATCATACGCAAAGCATGCTGACTCTTCCTCAGAATCTGCCCCAAACAGGCTATGTGCTCTGGTTTCCACTGTCATGGCAATGTACTGAGGGTCCCTGGCAAGGCCAACTAAGTCTTCACTGTAGCCTCCAATTAAGCTAGCATGCTCAAGGGAATCGTGGGGGTGGGGCTAGGGGTGACTAAGGCTCTGCCCAAGCCAATTCAGTCACAACCTCATGGTGGAAATCAGTTTGTTTTTCTCAATGATTGAAATGTGCAGCTCTAAAGGGTAAACTGTAGTACACGGCCTCCTGCTGTCCCTGTGATCTGCTCACCGTGCTTCCTTCTCCCAGCACCTCCTATCTGAGGGCTTGGTACTGCTGTCTCCCCACACTACACTATGATCTCCACTCAAGAGGCTCCCGTCCCTAAGACCTTCCCAGTGCAGTCCCCCCAGAGAGAAGCACCTCTCCCCACACCTGCTTTCCTACTCCACATTTTACTCCCACGCACCGTGGAACACGCTACCTATCTGCTTGCACTCTGCCTCCCTGTGCAAGTGCTGATGTCACACCAGCAGGGACTTGGACATCTCATTATCTGGCCTGTGGGCCTACAACAGAGCCTGGCACTTATCCAACGGTCAGTGAGTATGTACTGAATGGCTGCACTAATTTCACAGCTCCTATTAATACAAATGTCTGTGGAAGTAAGGGAGCCAGTGAGATGGTCTGGAGGTGAAGACACCAACCACCAAGGCTGAGGACCTAAATGTGATACCCAGGACCCACATGGTGGAGGAAACCGACTCTAACAAGTTGTCCTCTGACCTCCACAAATATGTTGTGGCCCATGTGTGCACATGGATAGGTACACACACACACACACACCGTAAAAAATTAATGTATAGAGGTAAGTTTTATAAAAAGTCATACTTTCCTAAGTGCTTAGGGGTCTGGAGAGATTGCTCAGTGATTAAAAGCACTGACTGCTCTTCCAAAGAACACAGGACCCACATGGCAGCTCACAACTTCTGGTCTTTGTGAGTACTGCATGCGTGTGGTAAACAGACGGAAATGCAGGCAAACCATACTTTCACGTAAAATAAAAATAAAGAAATCTCAACAAAAGTGTAAAGGAAAATTACATGGAACCAGAAATATCAGAGTTTTAGAAAATTTTTTCTCTTACACACACACACACACACACACACACACACACACATTTTAGAGGTGGGATCAAGTCTACACACAAAATCATCATGTTTCATAAAAACTTCTTACACAGAGCATGGTGAGTAATTTTAAACAGTATTTCCTCCCAGTGTACCTGAATCTTGACTGTGTTCTACCCCATGAGGACAGGTGTGGCACTTTCTACTGTGGTATCACACTGACACTCAAGAAGTCTGAAATTTGGAACATTTTGGGGTTTTAGGTGTTTCTGGTCCCAGGTACTTGGATAATGATACTTAACTACACTAGGTTTTCTTCGAGTTAGGAAATTAACAACCTGCATTAAAAAATCAGAGTGCCAAAAACTAAACAATTCCCCCCGACACACACACACACACACACACACACACACACACACACTCTCTTTTTGGTTTCTTGAGACAGAGTTTCTCTGTGTAGCCTGCTGTCCTGGAACTCAGAGATCTGTCTATATAATATTAGTAGACAACTTGACAGAATCATTAAATAATCCAGCTTTCTAACTGTTTTTGGAAAAATTCAACAGGCTTATTTTTAACCCATATCCCTTCCAAAATGAACAAGATGGACAGTTTTACTTCTCTGAACTTAAAATGGAAAAAAACCCAAACAACAAAACCCGACCTTCCCCAACAAGGCGCCTCTCTGGGAGGTAGGAATTTAATGCCTGGGGTTGAGCATCGGTTCCAAAGGACAGAGTGGGGAATTCTGTCACCTCTGTGTCTGTTGCATGCTTCCTTTTCTGAACAGTTTATTGCTATCACCTTCAGTGTTGAAGTAATTGAGAGTGAAACACAGAACCAGACTGAGATTGACACTATGCTGTGGAATTACATGAATTTTCACACATGAACAGTGTCCATCAGGTGATCTCAATTTTGTGCAGACTTACAGCGGGATGATGTAATGTCCCCACACAACGGTGGCAGCATTTTGCCTTCACCTTGGCCTTTCCAATAAAACTTATCCAACTGGTACCACATTTGCAGTAAGTGTACCAAGCACAGGCAGAGGACACCGTGTGCAGCGAGGAGGCTGAAGGAGGGGGCGTGTTACCTGTGTGCGTTCGCAGATGTTTCTTTAGCTGAGACACATCCATGAATTTTCGATGGCAGTGGTTGCATTCTGGTAGTGAGTGGCCTTGCCGCAACGATAAAAAAAGTGTCAGTGCATGTGTGTTCTCCCTGCATGTCTTCAGTGATCTGTGTTAAAGCACTGCCCTGAAAAACAACCACTTTCAATGTGGCACTTTAACAGCAATACACTTTCTCACCCAGTGTGTCCCAACTCGGTGCTTCTCTGAGAGCAAGGGTTCTCCAGCTCTTCTAAACACCCTTCTCCCCAACCCTGGGACTGGGCAGTTGAACTTGAATGATGTCCTGTCCCCCCTAACCCCCCATTTCTTATCAGTTGGCAGGAAGGAGAACAGGACCTTCAGCAGAAGAGCAGTCATGGGTGAGACATCCCTTTCCAGGTGTCCCTAATAACAGCCAACCAACTGAAGCCTCTGGGGCAAGCGGATACAGTGGTCCTGTGCTCGTTCTATCTACGGTTCCAAAATTATGATGCAAACATTGAATTGAATCTTATGGTGATGGAGAAGAGCATGGTGACTGCTGGCTTTTTCTTCTTCTTTTGTTACAGTCTCAGGTATCCCAGGCAGGCCTTGAACTCACTACATACCTGAGGATGACTTTGAACCTCTGATCCTCTTGCCTCCATCTCTCAAGTGCTGGGATAACAGGTGCGTGCTCGCATGCCTACTTTTACGTGACACTGGGGCTTCATTCACACTAGGCAAGCTCTCTACTAAATGAGCTGCACTCCCAGCCCGACTGGTTTTTCCAACTCTTTCTTTCATTCTGTAAGATGAACCCACTGTTCCACAAATACCGTGTATCGGCACTTCTTCCCCAGGGATGCATTTTTTTTTCTTATCAGTATCGTACCTGTATGGACTCGATAATGACTCTTTAGCTGTCTTTTCTGGCTGAAATATTTTCCACACTGATCACAGGTGAAAGACTTTTGCCCTGCCAAATAAAAAATAAAAAACACTTAAACTATGCCAAAAACTGAAGAGAATTAGAATGCTCATTAATCAGAATGCATATTAATAAGTTAAGTAACACAGTGCCCAGGTTTCTATTTTCTACAAATGATGAGTATCTTGTCTACACACCTAGTAGAAGCCTTTCAAGAGTGTGCAAAACTATGCAAGGTGAGAGGAGGCAGTGGAGACTGGGGCAGAACTGCAGGTTGCAAGTGGTCCTCAAGGGCACACAGAGAATTCTAAACTCTGCTGTTTAAGTGAAACACATTTAAATGCACTTGCACTGCGGTAGCCAGCAGCTGAGGGTTGGTGCTGTTCAGAACAACACATGCAGAATCCTCTTTCAATGACACCGTGTGGGAAATGACAACAGGCTGAGGAAATACCATTAGACGCCAGCTGTGCCACCCCAGGAAACGGGAAACCGGTGGCTGGCGGCCTCTAGTGCAAGCCTTGTTACCTGAGTGCAGGCTCATGTGCTCCAGCAGTGAGTGCTTGGTGGTCAGCGCCTTGCTGCACACGGTACAGGTATATGGCCGCTCCCCCGTATGCATCCTGGTGTGGACCTGCAAGGAGTGCTTCTGGGCAAAGCCCTTTCCACACTCGCCACATTTGAAGGGTCGTTCCCCTGCGACCAGAGCCAAGAGGCATGGTGTAAACAAGGACGTGTGTATTCTTCTCTTCCTCCCAAATTGAAATTTATAATAATCATTTATACTGTTAAATAGTTAGGGCAAACACCCAAAGTCCAGTGGATAGGATAGCAACGAAAGTCTAGAAAGTGGAATAGATGAAATCAAATCCAACAAGTAGAAGCCATGAGATACAACCTAACTTAAGACCCAGCCTTCATATCCACAGAAATGCCAATAGCTTAAGTGCCCTGATCCTGCATATGATTAGAGGTTTAAAAAAAATAATCACTTCATTTGGGGCTGGCTGTGGCTCTGCTCTTACAGAGGACCCTAGTTGGGTTCCCAGCACCCACAGAGTGACACCCAACCCCCTGAAACTCCAGTCCAGGAGATCTGACTGACACTGTTCTGGCCTCCCTGGGTACGAGGTGTAGGCATGGTGCACATACATACATACATGCAGGCAAACACTCATACACATAAAATAAAAATAAATCTTTACACTACGGTCAAGGGAAGGCTCTAATAGTGAAGACAGACACCACAACAGACAGATAAGGAAAACAGCAGTGCACAGAAAACGTCAAGAACCCTGGGCCCAGCGGCACGTATCCGTCATGCCAGCATTTGGGAAGCCAACGCAGATCATGATTCCAGCCTGGCTACTTAACAACATCATGTCTCAAAACAAAACGAAGATTAGATTGGGGCTGGGGATTTAGTTCAGGTGTAGCGCAACTGTCTAAGGAAGAACAAGGCCCTGGGCTGGGGCTCTAGAACGGAAAAGAAAATAAGTAGAAGTAGCAACCCACAGCTGAAAAGCACAACGGCAATCTCCCAGACACGAAAACAGAGATGGAAATACAGGGGAAAAATACGGAAGTTGCAAGTTGGGTCGGGGAAATTCGGACTGCAGGAGTTCTGGACAGGGAGAAAAGAAACACTGGGGGCAGAATAGCGTGTGATATTATACACATTATATTATTATAAATAAAATAAAGGGAGAAAACATGTGCACCAAGGCTGACTGCAAAATTTCAGACCCAGGGGACAAAGGAAAGATTCTACCAGCTACAACATGCTTTAAATTATGCACAACTTGGATTAAAAATAGCTACAATGCAATCTAGTATTATAACCCATTAGTTACAGAGCCCATTAGAAAATAAAATAATAGAACCCACCACAGTTCAATACATAGTTGGGATTCTGTTTTGTGCAAAGTACCCTAATTCAAGTGTTCAATGTACAGAATTTCGGAGGGGCTTTCTTTTTCGAGAAAGCATCTCACGTATCCCTGGCTTGCCTTGCAGCCAAGGATGATCCTGAGCTTTAGTTCCTACTGTCTCCACCTCTGGCGTGCTGGGATCACAGAAGGTGCCACCTTGCCAGTTCCTGTGGTGTTGGGGAGTGACGCCAGGGCTTTGTACATGCCCTCTATCGACAGAGCTCCAGCTCTGGGAAACTTCAAACACGGTCAATCCAGACAAGTCAATCAGAAGCCTGGGTGTGGGGCACAGGGAGCTGCAGGAGCTCTGGGTGGTTCTAACCCAGGTGTGCAGGGTCAGAAACACAGCAGCAGGTGCCGCCAGGTCACATGACAGCAAAACTTAAACACTAGCCCCTATACAACCTGACCTGACATTTACAGCTCAGGACAATTTACAGTGACAATTACAACCTGACCTGAAATCAAACAGCTCAAGAAAGGGCTTGAGAATTTCTGCTGGAGACACAGTGTCCAATATGGTGGCCATCAGACGTATGTGGTTATTCAAGCTTATGCTAACTGAAACAAAATTAAAATTCAGTTTCTCAGTCTAGCTATCTAAAATTCAAGTGATAAAATGTATGTAGGGCTGGGATAGAGCTCGGCTGTAAAATGCTTGGCTGGCATGCACCTAGACCCTGGGTTCCATTCCCAACACTGGAAAAAAGGTCCCTGTGTTGTTAGTGGCTGCCATATTGGCCATATGGAGAGGACAAAGGACATTTCAGTACCAAGGTGAACAAATACCAATGCTGAGTCAAAGACACCCAAAAGGAGGAAACATTTACAAGATGGCTAAACTATAAAGATGTCTATCGAAGAGGGCAAGAGAATGCTTCAGCAAAGATGAGGAACATTCACAAATCAAAAGGCAGGAGGTGCTTGATGGATAACTTGATAGGGAAAAAAACAAACAGAAAACAAAACAAAACCAAGGGCTCTGAATCAGGCTTGCTGGGTTATCACGGCATGGGTGAGCCTGCTTTAAGTAAGACTAGATCTGTACATGGGAGATATTACCCATTGTGGGATTACTAAGAGACCTAAATACAATAACATGTAAGAAGGCTTTATTATAATGCCTATCACATAGAAATTGAACAATAAGTAAATACTGTCATGACCACAACTCCAAATTTCCCAACGAGCTGCTCTAAGTTTGGAAAGTGTAGTTACCAGTGTGGCGTCTTTGGTGGATTGCTAAAAAGTGATTGTACTTGAAGACTTTGCCACAGTCTTTACACCGGGCCTCAGGACCGCTGGCGCGCTTTTTCTTTCCACATATCCTCTGGGCTGAACCCTGGTCGTCTTCGTCTCCAAGGAGTTTGTAATCTTTAAGCTTGACAGACCTCCGAATCCTCCGCTTGCTGTACCTACTCAGGCTATCCTGCCCATGCCGCGCCTCGGGGTCACAGTTCTCATCCTTCTCGGCCAGCATCTCCTCCACTCTGCCTGGCTCACCGGCGGGCTCAGATGCCTTTTCCTTTGGGATCTGTGCACTCAGCTCCACACCGTCTCCCTCTTTAACCACAAAGTTTTGTCTATTCTGAACCGAATTGTTCACTCTTAGCTGCATTTCTTCCTCTGCAGCGAGTTCCGATTTCCCCTCCTGCACACTACTGCCTTTTCTTGGTCTTCCCCGCTTCCGTTTTAGGGGATCATTCTTCTTATTAGAAATAACAACCACTGGAGTACCAGTGCCGTTCAGAGCTGGCGGCTTCGGGGAGCTATGCGTAGTCTGGAAGTCTGTGTAAGCCTTTACCAGATCATAGACTTTTAAGAACTGAGCAGTGGCCAGGATCTGTTCTGTAGTCTTCTCACTGGCCTGTAGATAACCTGTATAGATAAATTCCAGCAGAATACCAAAGGTGTCTGCAACCATGCCTTCCAACATATAAATAGATTGGCCAATCTCGCCCTCTTCCGCAAACATCATTGAGAAATATTCGCTACTGGCAGCAAGTAAGGCTTTGTGGGCTCGGAAATGCACATTCTCCACGATTAGAGTAATATCGCAGAGGAAACCTCTCTTCCTCTGTTCCTCAAGGCTAGCCAAGACAGTGTGACTGTGAGTGTCAGAGTGTACGACAAGCTGCCCAGAAGGCTCTGGTTCTGTCTCTGCCATTTTCTCCAGACTCCGGAGAGGCTTAAATCTGAAATAAGAAAACAAGGTTCATTTAGGAGGAGGTATTGTTTAACAAGACTGCGTTCGTGTTTCGGCTGACACAACCAAGCTTGTCGTTGCCACCTTCTAAAGTCGACTTAGAAACCCAGCCTTGGATTCTCACCCCGTTGCGGCAACGGATGCCTCTCCAATATCCAC
>CABHPH010124708.1:0-24272 GCA_902168325.1 Peromyscus nudipes
CCCCCCCAATCCCCAAACTACATGATCTCCCAATAGTTCCCTATAGTGGACCCACACCAAGGGATCCCAAGGGGGTTCTTTTTTTAATTATTAACTCTTCTCTCATACAAACACATCTTTACTGCAGTTTCCTCTCCCTCCACTCCTCCCAGCTCCCCCACACCCCTCCCCTCTACTCCAGATCCACTCCTCCTCCTTTTCCCTTCAGAAAAGAGCAGGCCTCCCAGGGATATCAACCAAACATGGTCTAACAAGACGCAATAAGACTAGGCACAAACCCTCATATCAAGGCTGGATGGGGCAACCCGGTAGGAGGAAAGGGGTCCCAAGAGCAGGCAGAAGAGTCAGAGACACTCCCACTCCGACTGTTAGGAGTTTCACAAAACCCCCAAGCTAAACAACCACAGCAGGTATGCAGAGGACCTAGCACAGACACATGCAGGCTCCATGATTACCACTTGAGGCTCTGTGAACCCCTATGAATCCTGCTTAGTTGATTCCGTGGCCCATGTTCTCTACGCACGCACGCAGCTCTAGATAGTCTGAACTTAGATGAGCTGGAAGTCCTTCCCCCTCTAACACATAAGCAAGCGCTTCTGCATGTCCCAAGGACCTGCGTAGCTTAGGTGAGCTTCTAAACTTGAGGATATGATAGTAAATACTCCCATAAAAAGCATTTGAACATCTATAATATGATTAGATTATGACCTATGAATAGGTTAGAATAGGCTTTAGGGCTTCTAGACTTCTAAAAATAAACATTTTAGGAGATGTCCAATACCAGTTTTTACAAGATTATCTTGCTGGAAGCACAAGATCAGCCTTACTCTGGAGGTAAGGATGGATGTCCCTATGCTTGGAACAGGTAAATTACATAGTTAATTGACCTAAGGAGACATCGGCTCGAAAGTAGAAAAGAAAAATTCCAGGGGGCAGATATCTCTCTGATTACCTACATAATCTGTTGGACACACCGCAAACATGTTCAACAGAGAGTTTCAATACGGAACAAACAGCATCAACTAAATGCAGGTAACTCTAAAAGGAGTTTGTGATTGACCCTGTGGCCCTTGACCCTGTGAAGCCGAGCTGAGCCGCTAACACCTAACATTGTGTTCCTGGATCCATTTGGTGACTTCTTTCTAGGCTGTGAGGAATGGTGATGTGTACGGGGTATTTGAGGTGGGCATGAATGAGAGACAAGCTTCACAAGAGTCCGGGAGCAAGGCAATGGTGAACAGGGACACCTGAGACTTGGCCTGTAAAGCAGACAAGCAAATGCCTCTCCCAGCCGTACTGTCCTTTCGGTATCTGGAACCAGTGGGTGGTGAATCCTAGTAAAACTAGTTCACAAGATTTGTCACTATGGGGGACTGCTGTGCCTCGCACAGAAGAACAAAGAACCATGAAACAATGTGAAGAGGTGGAAGAGATGGTGTCACATGTAAAAGCACTGGCAAGAGAGGTACTTTCCACTTGGGCTGTGGTGAGGGAACACTGCAGTATGGAGACTTCTGAATGATCCCCAGGAAAGCCTGGATGCTGCTCTGCGGGGGAACATCAGGAGAGGAGGATGGTCCTGGTCCTGCTCTGCCTTAGTCTGCCTGTAGGGACTTTGAAACTGCCCCCTCTGAGAGGTAGCTCTGTCCTTACTGTGATGTGGGGTTGTCTTATGACTTTGGGAAATTACTCATTGTATTAACTGCTGGTGAATTGGCGTAATGGGTTTTTAATCCTTTGTGAGGGATTTTTCAGCCTTCCTGTTAGGTAACCACAAAGGAACAAAAAATGATCCAGTGTCCTGTGACAGTTTCTGCCCCCACCCTGCCCCTGCCACACACACATTTTTTCCCTTTAACTCCAAAATCCCGCTAAAGACTGTAGAAACTGAAAAGTCTCAAAACTCACAGCTTAGCAATGGTTATGTTCCCAGGGTCAGCGATAAGCTTAATTTTTGTTCCTGAGTCTGTCTGGAAGACTCTGTTTTCATTCACACAAACCTGGACAAGGAAGGTATTTATCTGAGTCATCCATAAAGAACATTCACACACCAAAAAACAAAAATGATCAATCCAGGCTTGGCAAGCCTTGTGGGAGATGATGAAAAAGGAGAGCTACATCACTCATCTCGAGGACAATGCAACATTTTCTCAAGGTTCTTCTTCCAGGTTGGCCAACTCTGGAAATTCCCCTTTCTCAATTACCACACTGGACAGATCTCCAGGTTCCTCTCATCAACAGCTCCACCCTGAATACAGTATTTCATTCTCTCATCGCTGTGTGTGATTCTATGTTATTTCGTCACTTATTCCAAATTAAAATCCTCACACTTTTTACAGCATCCATGTTTCTTACAAGTTAGGTTGATGACCTTTTCCTCCCTGGGGTTTTCCCCTTATCCCAAAATACTTACCTTTCTGTTCACAGCAAACACAGCAAACATTAGCCCAAGAGGAATTCTAGTGACTCTAAGTATCTCCTCATCAAGAAAGCTTTTATTCAGAGTCTGGGATCGCACATGCTCTTAGGTTTATTCAAAGAATTCCCCCTGTTTTTGCAGAGATTATGCCAAGCCTATTGCCAAGCAAAGAGTTGCCTACAATCATGGCTTTAAATTTTTCAGCAGGCTGCCTCATATCATAAAGGGTTAAGAGTTGGAGGCCAGCCTGGGTTATATGAGACCCAGTCTTAAAACATCAACAGGGGATGGGACCAGAGTTGCTGAATGTGCAAGATTTTATCTTCACTGTGAGATCCAAATTATGGATGGGAGGGTAGTAGACGCAAGAGAATCTTCAGATAAGTTTGGCCTGATTTGTAATATCAGTAGTCCTCTTTGTGGACAGCAGTGTCCTTTAAAAGCAAATCCTGTCCCCAAAGCAGTAACTTCATCTAGCTGTGCTTCCCTAGGTATTGTCCATACTTTCCCAATGCTACTGGATGAATGCCAGAATTCTACCACTGGACCCAACCTGACTTCCCAACCTGCCCCCAAAGGAACCTCGGCTTCTGCCCATCCAAACGAGCATAATGCTCCACCTGCCCGTCCTGGTCATCTGCTGAAAATGCTTCCTCAGCAGCTCCGCCTAACAAAGTCTAGCCCCTGTGCCGCAGACACGTGTGGGTTTCCTTATTTGGCTTCATCTCTCTTTTATCCCTACTTGTCTGCAGTGAATATGTATTGCTTATGTTACTTTCAAAGTTATTTTAATTTTTAAAAAATATTTAGTCTATCTTTCAAAACACAGCTTAAATTTTCCTTCCACCAGAATTATCCCAGATGGAAGAAATGCTAATAATAACAGCTAACATTCACTGTGTACTTACAGGGAGTCCACCACTGCACTGAATGTTCATATATATAAATATATTGTCTCGTTTACTCCACACAGCCACTCTAGGACATGTTACCAACCTACAGATTGGGAAACTTAGTGAGAGGTTGTGGGTAATGGGTATCGATGTTACGGCTCAGGTAGTGATCTCAGCTCACCGACACTGCCCAATTGCAGACCAAAATAACCCCTTTCCTTAAGCTGGTCCATAAGACAATATATGGACTCATATCATAAAGAGTTGAGTATTTATCTATTTCTCCTTCTGCATTGGAAACCCCTTGAATGTATTTGGGGACTAGCAGAGATGTCTATCCATAATGATAAATTGCTTAAGTTTTCCAGATAAGAAAATGAAGGCCTAGAGAGAGATTAAGCAGCTTGCCCAGGGTCCCACAGCCATGCCGTCACAGAAACCCTCAGTCCCTGAGTCAGCCCCTGGTAACTTTGCAAACACACCTTATCAATCCTTGATATGTATCTATTGAATGGACCTGTATCCAGGTCCTTCTTTCTCCCTCAGAGTCACAGAGTTTAGTCATAATTTCACACTAAAGTGAATATTAATAATTGGAAGCTGAGTGGTTGGAGGCATATGCCTTTAATCCCACCACTCAGGAGGCAGAGGCCAGTGAATTTCTGAGTTCAAAGCCAGCCTGGTCTACAGAGCAAGTTCCAGGACAGCCAGGGCTACACAGACAAACCCTGTCTCTAAATAAATAAATAAATATTGGAAATCTAAACTATAATTTAAGAATTCGCTTTCCCAAGTAGGTTGAGTTGACTAGCTAAGAGTTAATGCCTAGTAGGATGGAGTTTTCTGCCAGTGTTTATTTGATTCACACAAAACAATTTTAAGGCATTACAAAATCAGTGACTATATTCATAGTGGTAAGGGAGTTTGCATGAAAGATTTGCTTAATTAAACTGAACATCAGAGTTTTATGAGACTACACATGTGTAGTTATCATCAAAGAATACTGAAATTCAAAGTATTCTACATATGTGTATATTTAAGGACTGATATTACTGAAAGATCAAATTTTTAAGTTATTCCCACCCAGAAAAGGAGCTAGAAATTCTGAATCTAGGCTAGAATCTCTCTCTTAAATCCCAGTCACAGGTTTGATAACCAGACCTGCCAGAATCAAATAGAAAATTCCTGGTAGGCAATCTCGTATGTGAATAAAGAGAATTTTGTAACCTTTAAAAGGATCACACAAGCAACAAGTTCATTGTTTTTAAAAATTAGTGAGTGACCCGGAGAGGTGGCTCTGAGGTTAGGCATCCGGCCTGCGGTGGCAGAGGTGACGAGTTCGGTTCCCGCGACTGACTGATGACATCATGACTCGATGATTGATCGATCGAGCGATATCGATCAATCAATCGGAAAAAAAAAAGTAGCTACACAGAGAAACCCTGTTTCGAAAAACCAAAAAAAAAAATTAGTGGAAGGATGACAAAGTCACCATAATCCCTTTATCAAGTAATAGTCATAAAAATATGCCTGCATATTTCCTTCTAGAATGTTTTTTTTAAAGATTTATTTATTATGTATACAGCATGTATGACTGCAGGCCAGAAGAGGGCACCAGATCTCATTACAGATGGTTGTGAGCCACCATGTGGTTGCTGGGAATTGAACTCAGGACCTCTGGAAGAGCTGTCAGTGCTTTTAACCTCTGAGCCATCTCTCCAGCCCCCCTTCTAGAATGTTTATGTGGACATAGATTGTGTATTTTTCACCAATTGAAAAAATATAATTGCCAAGTGTGCTGGCACATGCTTTTAATCTCAGCATTCGGGAGGCAGAGGCAGGCAGATCTCTGTGAGTTCAAGGACAGCCTGGTCTACATAGTGAGTTCCAGGACAGGTCAGGCTATGTAGAGAGAGACCCTGGCTCAAAAATTGTGTGAGTGTGTATGTGTGTGTGTAGTGTTTCATAAGCCACCTTTTTACTTAGCATGTCATTAACATCCTTTTTCCCAGGAAGTTTACATACACATCACTGTTCCATGTCCACAGAGTCCACCACTGAATGTACAGAATAATGACTTGGATGTAGATCCTTGACCATCAGACGTGGGAGTCAGATGGTGTGCCTGAAGGCTGAGGACTTGACATAAGATGCTGTCACAGTTCCTCTTGCTGCTCACTTCTTTGGGCCCACTTCCTGTTCTCCAGCTGTTGACAGAGCTGAGCATGCTTCTGACACACTGGAGGATTCTTAAGTGCATTTTATTAATGGATTGTGATTCCTGTAACATGAAGAACAGGTGTTTCTCTGAGCATCACCCTCATCATGTCACTTGTGCAGTCACTGAATCCAGCTTCAATAGCACAGGAGCCTCATGTCTCTCGGATCCCCAGACCTCTTCTGCTACCACCTGGGTCCCCTCAGGCTGTCTCCAAGACCCTAGCTCCAACTGGGTGAAGATAAGACTGTGAGCAGAGCTCCAGACTCTATCCAGGCAAAGAGCACCAGGTCCTAAAAATGCTTTAGATTCTTTTAGTTCATCAGAACAGAATATCTACAAAGTAAGCAGACCTTTCTCTGGATAATATTGGCTACATCTAATAGCACCACAGGCCTCACACCTCACATTCACCTCTAACCCTTGCCTTATTCACCTGATAGAGTCCTTGTTAATATTGCTCTAAACTGACTCACTTTATACAACTTCAAGATATGAGTTCAATATGTTATTTATAGCTTCCTGACTGTTAATGCAAACACATTCCATTAAGTAAGAAATCTTCATCCATGTACCACAACTGAAATCATCCAAGTGATAAAAACACCACAATTTGTATAAATAAAACCACACTCAAAAAGTTTTTGAAGATTTATTTTTACTATTTTCTGGTGTGTGTGTGTGTGTGTTTGCGTGCGCGTGCGCGCGCACGCGCGCGCCTGTGTGTAGGATGTCCACATGAATGCCGGCAGGTATCTGCAAAGGCCAGGGGTTTCTGATCCCCCTGGAGCTGGAGTTACAGCTGTGAGCTACCTGACACTGAGTTGGGAATGGAACTCGGATCCTCTGGAAGAGTACTACATACTCATAACCACTGGGCCATCTCTCTGGCCCAAGACTCAAAATTGTGAGTGAGGCTCTGTTTTCTAAAATCTGTAGAAAAGAGAAAGAAGGCACACCCTCACAGAGTGGGTCAACTCCCCATTCTTCTCAAAAGCTTGAATACAATTTTATATGGATCGCGTGTGCAGAACTAGCTTCTAGATTCAAACGAGCTGTCTGAGAGATGATCACCAAGAACTGCTTTTCTTTTAGTAGACATGTGGGGTGGGGGGGGGAAGCCCTTGGGGAAAGAGGTCTCTCATGGCCAAGATACTTCTAGCAGGTATGGGGAGTGGAGCCTCCTCCACTTCCAACTTTACATCCATGCATCCCAGTTGTACAAGAAAGTCTGTATTCTCTCTTACTGAATCGAATCACAAACCTTGCCCCTGCCAGAAGGGAAGAAAAGAAAAGACAGGAGGTCTCCATCTTATACATATCCCATGGTCTCCCTCTCCGGTGATCTGTGCTTCTTGGCTTACAAGATAGAAAATGTAGCTACCGAAAGCACAGGATGAAACAGAGTTCAACAAAACTCAGCGAAATTTTTGGAGGTGGTTTCCCACCTCCTGCTGGGGACACAGAAAGCAGCTGGCTAATCTCAGTAGGGATGAGTTCCTGGGATAGCCCACCTAACATGCCACATGGGGCCTCCTCCTCCAGTGTCCACCTCTTGCACCTCTCTTGGGTCTTACAAGATCTTACATCTCACAACTGGCTAGTCAGAGAACAAAGTGAATTTTTTACATATAAAACATTAAAATCATCTCGATTTTGTGAGTTCTTAAATTATTATAAATATAGTTGATAAGTTTTTTGCACCCCGATAGGCCTCTCCACTGACACAGCAATCCAAATCAAACCAAATCAGACCAAATTAGAAAAAGTTTAGTGGGTAAAGAGTTCCTGGGTGATTCTCCAACCGCCCAGAGAGGAGACTGGGATGAGAGACCGGAAAACCATGTGTCTGTTTTCTGGGATGCAGCTTATATACCCTGTGGGAGTGGTCTTGAATCTCTCTGGGGGAGGAACCGTGTTTGGTGGGCTTTGAAGGGGCAGGTTTGGGGAAAGAGATGGAGAGGGGAGTTGAGGTGGATCTTCCCCCAAAACATTCCAGATTCTTTGGGTATAGGGATGCCAGGGTGCCAGGGGCTGAGGTGGAGCTCCCACCAGAACAATAGTTAATATTTATTGTAGGTTTTTGGGGGGTTTTGTTTGTTTGTTTTTGTGGAATTGTTCTTTTTGTTGCTTGTTTTAGAGTTTCTGAATCTGAAAAATCCTAAAGGAGAAAAAAAAAAACAATTAAATAGCATTGTTGTTTATTTTAGTAATCTTACCTGCAGTTTGTTCCATACATTTCACATCCCTAAAGGCATACAATATTTTTAACTCTTCTAAAATTTTTGTACAAATATTTAATGTTCCTTATTATTAAGTATGATATATTCATCAGATAGAAAATAGAAAACACAGATAAAAACAGCCACTCATGACCTTGTTGTACCCGTTTCTCAAAACTCCCAGAGTCAACCAAGGAGCCAGTTTCCAAAGCAATCACATAAGGGTCCTTTTATTGTCATGTTCAACCTGGGCCACCATCAGGCAGATGGAGTGAAATGCGGTAGCGGGCGCCTGCCCAGGGGTAGAAAGGTCTTATAGGGAAAAACCACAAGCCAGGAATTACACGCTTTGGCAATTTGGGACTGGGTAGAAAGGATATGGGGCAAGGTGATTTTTTGAAACTATTGGTCTAGACTTTCGGCTAGAAACCACATTTGAAACTATTGGGTTGTACCTTTGGCGGGGAACCACAACTTGCTCAGCAGGATTATCTGGACTGCTCGGCAGGCTTATCTGGATATCTTCAAGGGCCATAAACTTCTGTCTGCAGGAACATACTGCTCTGTATCCCTTCGAGTTGTCATGGCACATTCCTGAGGTCTTTTCTGGAACTGAGTACAGCAGGTGGTCTAAGATGGCAGCCCTTCCCTAAGATGGTGTCTATATTACCTTCACAACCTCACCCCACCACAGGGCAATAATCATTAATGTTTAATATAGTTTTTCTTTCTGATTCATTTAACTCTGTACAGAAGCATTAAGATATTCAACAAGCATCATTGGTTGAAGGGGTCATAACTAACTTTTAGGAGATTGGGCTTATCAAAGCTTTAAATTCACTATTTTTAGATGTTAGCACAATGAGCTCTGACAACATGTAGAACAACAGTCTGGAGAGATGGCTCAGCAGGACCTGAGTTTGTTTCCCAGCACCCACATGGTGGCTCACAAGCATCTGTAACTCCAGTTCCATGGAATGTAACTCCTCTTCTGGCCTCCACAGGCACTGCATACATATGAGGCAGAGTCATGCATGCAGGTGAAACACCCATACATATAAAAACAAATCTCAGAAAAAGGTTTTTTGTTGTTGTTTTGTTTGTTCGTTTGTTTTTATTTTTCGAGACAGGATTTCTCTGTGTAGTTTTGGTACCTGTCCTGGAACTCACGCTGTAGCCCAGGCTGGCCTCAAACTCACAGAGATCCACCTGCCTCTGCCTCCTGAGTGCTGGGATTAAAGGTGTGTGCCACCACCACCCAGCTAAGAAAAAGTTTTTAAAACTAAGACATGTTTCATCAGTGATTTTGTCACCCCCAAAATTTTCTTCATGTCTCTTCATCTAGCGCATCACTTTCTAAAGCTGCAAAATATTCTGTTTCATGTCTGAACTAAAATTCACTGTTATTTCTGCTATTCGGTTATGAATAATAACAGATAGCATCATTGTGAATAAATCTTTATTTACACTTGTAATTATTTCTCTAAGACATATCCCCCGAAGAAGAATTGTAGGTCAAAGGCTTTTGTTTTTGTTTTTCCAAAACTGTTAATGCATCTTTCCTATCTGTTTTCCCAAAAGGCTGTACCACTTTGTTAATGAGCAGTGTTTGGAGGGACATTATGGCTAGTAAAGATGAGCCTCAAGTCTGCAACTTTTGCAGATGTGACATGTGGAAATGCTGTTGTATACATTAAATTTGGTTGGTACTGTATACACTAAATTTGGTTACTTTTGTCACTGAAGTTGAGTGTGTTTCAAGGTATGCTAACCACTTATAAATCTTTTGTTAATGTCTTTGCCCCCGACTGTGGTCTTAATTTTGAATTATTGAATATTAAGGACTTTATATACAGGAAGGTTGTTAACCTCTGTCTCTCATAATTATTGCAGATATTTTCTTCAAAAAATAATTTCATATCTTCAAACTTTAATTTCATTTTTAACACAAAGGGTCAAGACAGTTTCTCCTTTCTTTCGTGATCAAGAACCAAATACATTCTCCAGCCAGGGAAGCGGATCAGTGCCTCGCTCAACCATCATCATAAGAGAAGCTTCCTCCTGCAGCAGAGACACACAGCCAGACATTATGCAGAGAGTGAAAGACCTTGGAAAACTCAGCCCTAAACAGGATGTCTCCATAAAATCCCTCCCCCCAGGGTTCAGGGACGAGCCCCCATCCCATCCCCACAGTAGGAAGCAGAAAGAATGTAAGAGCCAGAGGGGGATGAAGGACACCAAGAAAACAAGGTCCCCTAAATCAACAGGATCAACATATATATGAGCTCACTGAGGCAGCATGCACAGGGCCTGCACAGGTCTACACCAGATGGGGTCCTAGAGCTGAAAGAAGAAGTGGACACATGCCTCCATCTCTACCTTGAGAAGCTATTTCTAATTGATAATGTTAGGATTCTGCCACTCCTCCAGCTATATGACCACACATGCACAGTTCAGTAGCTAAGTAAGGGGTCTTACGTCTTACGTTATCCGTGCGCTGAGTGATTACGTAATGTGCACAGTGTGGTCATGTAATCTGCGTGTGTGTGGCATAGCTCTGTAAGCCCACATGCACATGTGCAGGAGAATGCTTAAAAAGCCGGTCACAGAGTCTTCCTCTCTCTTTTGTTCTCTCCTCCTCCCCTCTCTTTCCCTTCTCCTCACGTGTCTCTTCCACAGGCCTGGTCACTCTCTTCTGTCCTCTCCACCTCCTCCTAATTAAGCTCTGATACTGGGTTTTGTCCTGCCTCATGACTTTTCCTCAATGAGAAAAAGCTTGGCTTATTTAAAACCAACAGATAACCACTTGCAAGTGAAATTTTAGTTTTCTCCAAAGGAGACTCACAAGGGAAACAAACCACTTTTTGTTGGGGAATATTATTTTAAGATGTGCTACTTTTGTTTATGCTGCATTTGTTTAACTCTGTGAAGCTGTGTTGTTGTGCCTGTCTAAAACACCTGATGTCTAATAAAGAACTGGCCAAAAGCAAGGCAGGAGAAAGGATAGGCAGGGCTGGCAAGCAGAAAGAAATAATAGAAGGAGAAATCTGGGAGAGGGGAGATCTAGGAGCCAGAGAAGGAGGACATCAGGGGCCAGCCACCCAGCTACACAACCAGCAATGGAGTAAGGGAGAAAGGTATACAAAATAGAGAAAGGTAGAAGCCCAGAAGCAAAAGACAGACAGGTTAACTTAAGTTAAGGAAAAGCTGGCAAGAAACAAGCCAAGCTAAGGCCTGGCATTTATAATTAAGAATAAGCCTCCGTGTGTGATTTATTTGGGAGCTGGGTGGTGGCCCCCCAAAAGACTAAAAAACAAACAACTTTTAAGGGTAGGACATACACCCAGCAATAAATGGCCAGCAGAAAATGAACTCAATGGCATCTTTGGAGATTCTTTGTCCCATAATGTCATGTCAGAGCTTTTCCATTTGTTTGTTTACTTTTATCTTGTTTTTATTTTATTTTATTTATATACATTTTCTCTCTTTTTACCCCACAGGTCCTTTGAATATATATTATGACTTCCAGTTTAGTGTTTTTATGGGATTCCTGAGTGTGAGAACAAATGGGTCTCTGTGTCTCCAACTGTTTCTTGTGCCTTTTCTTGGGCTCTTCTCCTTCTGTTTGTTTGGTTCCAATCTACTATGCTAGTTTTTGTTTTATCTTGTTATATTTTATTTTATTATTCCCCCTTATTATCCCATGGTGATTTGAATAAGAATGGCTCCCATAGGCCCATATAATTGAATGCTTAGTCATCAGGGAGTGGAGCTCTTTGAGAAGGATAAGGAGGGTGTGGCCGTGTTGGAAGAAGTGTGTCCCTGGGGCTTTGAGGTTTCAAGAGCCCATGCCAGACCCAGTTCTCTCTCTTCCTGCAGCCTACAGATGAGGATGTCGCTCTCGGCTTCTGCTCCAGTGCCATCATGCCATCATGCTCTCTCTACCACGATAATCGACTAGGCCTCTGACACTGTAAGCAAGACCACTGCTAAATGCTTTCCTTTTTAAGAGTTGCCGTGGTCATGGTGTCTCTTTACAGCAGTAGAGCCGTGACTAAGACACCTTAGATGTCTGTTTGTTTTCTAATGGGACAGAAAGGGGGTGGACCTAGATGGGAGGGGAGATGGGGAGGAATTAGGAGGAGTAGAGGGAGGGGAGACTGTAATCATGTGAGGGGGGAAAAAGCTATTTTCAATAGAAGGAAAAGAAAGACAGCTTTCTTTTCAGCTACATTTCATATACATAAATACAACTCCTACATTCACTACATAATGTTGTACTAGCCTATAAGTTTTTTGTTTTTTTTTTAAGATTTATTTATTACGTATACAAAAGAGGGCACCAAATCTCATTACAGATGGTTGTGAGCCACCATGTGGGGAACTGAACTCAGGACCTCTGGAAGAGCAGTCGGTGCTCTTAACCTCTGAGCCATCTCTCTAGCCCTAGCCTGTAAGTTTTAAGACAGAACTTTTCAATTGTATTTAATTTTACTTTTTCAAAAATGATTCGTCAAGCCATATGTGACTTGTTACCTCTCCATAAGTCCTTTGAAATAAATTAATGAATAAAAACAAAATTTATGTGTCAGAATAGTTCAGTTGAATTTTCAAAATATAATTTCTTTTAAGAAACTAAAAAGATATGCATAGGCTGGGGGAAATTATTTGTAAAACACATACTGATGAAAGACTTGTATCCAAAAATCACAAAGAACCAATATTTAATGAGAAATTCAACAACCCAAATAAAAACTATGCAAAAGAGCTGAAGATCACCAGAGAAGACATACAAATGATACAGAAACAGATGGTCAAGATTACACATCATTAGTGTGGCACAAATTAAAGCAACGAAGAGATGCTACTACAAACCCATTCCAATGGCTAAAACCCAAAATATTGACATCACCGAAACCCAGCAAGGATGTAGGGTCTCAAGAACTCTCCTTTATTGCTGGTAGACACACAAACTGCCGCTTTTGAAGGCTGGTTAGCAGTCTCTCGTGGAGACTATAGACATAAGGTCTTACCGAAATGATTTAAAGCTAATGTCTACAAAAGCCCGCCTACAAATGTTTGTACCAGCTTTATTTATAATTACCAAGACTTGGAAGAAATCAAGGTACCCTTTTTTTCCTTTGTGTGTGTGTGTGTGTGTGTGTGTGTGTGTGTGTGTGTGTGTGTGTCTGTAGGAGGAGGTCAGAAGGGTGTCAGATCACCTGGAGCTGGAGTTACAGGCAGTTATGAGTGGCCTGATGTGGGTGCTGAGAATCGAATTCAGGTCCTCTGCAAGAACAGCATGTGGTCTTAACCACTGAGTCATCTCTCCAGCTCCCAAGGTGTGCTTTAGAAAGGGACTGCATATACAAACTGCGGTTCATACATTCAATGGGATAATGCTCAGCTATAAGAAACAAGCCATCTGACCATATGGAAGACCCTTTGAGGAGAGTCTGTTCTGAATAATACTGTAATGCTGGATACCTGACACTAGGCATTTGATAAAACTCGTATTCAACACAGGAGCAAAGCCTGAGGTAAACTGTGGACCTTCATTAATAATGATGCATCAGTATTGGTCCATCAACTATAACAAATGAGCCACCAGTGCAAGATGTTAATCAGAAAGAAAATCATTATAGGACCAGGGGAAGGTGTGTGCAAACTCTCGGGACTGTCCATTTTTCTATTTAAAAAAATCAATTATCATGTACGCATATGTGTGTCACTCTTTGAAAAACTTCCCCGGAGCCTGAAACAGTCCTCTGTAAGAGGTAAGCTCTCATAACAGCAGGGTAAGTTAATAAAGGAGAGGCAGACAGGCAGACAGACAGGCAGAGCTAGTGTTAGCACAGTTATGAAGAGGTCTATGCAGCCAGCCTGATCTGGATTTGAATTCTGTATCCACTTGTATCAATCTGGCAAACTATTGAGGTTTCTTTCATTTTGATGTCCTCACTTGTGTAGTAAAGAAAATAAAAAAAAGAGATGTATCTTGAACATTTAAGAAAAGTGCAAGCGAGCCGGCGGCAGTAGTGGTGGCCCAAGCCTTTAATTCCAGCACTTGGAGGGAGAGGCAGGTAGATATCTGAGTTTGAGGCCAGCCTGGTCTACGCAGTGAGTTCCAGGATAGCCAGAGCTACACAGAGAAACCCTGCCTCGGAAAAAAAAAATTAAAAATGTAAATGAAGATCTTAGAATATGCTCTCACACAAAATATGTGAGTGAAAAACAGCAGCTATTGCCAATTTTATAATAATAGCTATTTTACAAAACATATTATTAAACATATATTATTTAGGATAATCTATTATGAATCAAATATTTAATAGTCTTGTATCTTTGGTTTAAGGTTCTTCTTCCAAGTACCTGGTAGATTTATTACTATTCAATATAATTTAGGAAATGGGTTGAAGTTTAAATTATCTGCATCTATTAATTCACTCAGTTAATAATTATGAGGAACCTGCTATGTTCCCGGCTCTGTTCTAGACACTAAGAGCTCAACAACGGACCGAACAGAGTCCCTAATGGCAATCATATAATGGTAGAGGAAGCAGATACTGAACAAACGCGCTTGACAAACTCTCAGAGAAAGGGAGGGAACACTGTAAAAAGAGAGAGTGTGTCATCCTCACCGAGCAGAGGCTAAAGGAGATGAGGAAGAAGCCGTGCAGGGGTGAGGGGAAACCACCTGGATAACAGAACGGTGAGGGCAAGGGCCCATGTGGAGGAGCCAAGCCCGGCAGAGAGGCGTGCCAGAGCAGTCTGAGGAGGAAAGGATGTTACAGGGTGTGAAAGCGCAGAGAAATACTTAAGGCCACTTAGTTCTGGCTTAGGACTTCAAATCCCAAGCCTGAAGAGAAACCACTGGAGGTTTTTTAAACAGGTACACACTGCGATCAGTTTGTACTTAAGCAGTATCTTTCCAAAGAGCCTGGATAGCTCAGCTGGTAGAGCATCAGACTTTTAATCTGAGGGTCCAGGGTTCAAGTCCCTGTTCAGGCAGAGGCTATTTTAAGCTCCTAAATAAACAGTGACTCCCAACATGATTGAGTAAATGGTAGAGAGAGTTTATAAAAATGAGATTAGACCCCCCTCCCCCATCTAAACAATGTCACTCTAGTTGAGCAACAAGGGGGGTGGAGGGGGTGAAGCACCTCTAAAATAATTCCCACTATTTGGGGTGGGGGGAGGAACCAGTAGGTAGGGATGGGGGTAAGTAGAATCAAGCTATATTATATGCACATATAAAATAAAAATCACATAGTGAAGCCCATTATTTTGTATCATTATACATTAATAAAAAAAGTCCTTAAATTGTTTGAATACCAGCAATAGCCATATGATCAGTTAAAGACACAAATACTGTAATAGACCTAAGTATTTCTTCCTGATGTGACTACGTATAAACGTAAGTATAAAGGACTCAAAAAATATCTATGACCTTTTATGAGTTAAATCGTGCACCCTCCAAAAAGAAGATATATTGAAAGTCTAATCCCCAGTGGCCCATAATGTGATGGTGTTTGGAAAGAGTCCTTGCAAATGTAGCTGGGCACGATGATGTCATGCTCAAGAGCCATAGACCACTTACTGAATGGAGCCGGTGTCCTTACAGAGGACAACCTCATGGAAACAGAGGACACAGTATTACTGTAAGACATAGGAAGGTAGAGGAGCAGAATAAAACGGCGCTGCTTCAAGCCATGCTCCGCCACCGGAAGCTCACACAAGGCAGGGAAGGACTCTCACACACACAGGGTTTACAGGGAGCACCACCCTGCCAACACCTTCGCTTTGCGCTTCTAACCTCCTAGGCAAATAGTAAATACCTACCTCGCTACCACAGCCCTGGAAAACTAACAGTTTCCGATGGTGTCCTCCCTCCTCTCCACCTACTGCCTCCCAAGGGTTGGAGATACTGGAGTCAACCATCAAGTCCCTTCCTTAAGCAGCCACACGGCCCCACTTCCATAAAGATGGTTAGGGACCGCTTGGTGGCAATGCGGTGTTGATTGACTTTTTTGTTGTATTTGGGAAGGTGGAGCTGAACACCCCAGAAAGCCTTGCAATCCACACTGAGCCAGGCACCAGTCTCTGGTTCGCTCTATGGGAAATAAGGCCACTAAGAGGAAGTCATCAGTGAGGGAGTTACATTCTAGTAGCACGTTTAATTACGATACAACCACGACTGTCTCTTGCATAGGAATTCAGCATGCAAGATTTACAGCCCTCAGCCAGTTTGCCTTTGTCTCTAGCAGCCTCCTTGCTGACTGTCGCCCAAGGTCCTCTGTTCACCTGTGTCACACTGCCCCCTGCTGCTTGGGTGTCATAATCTCCTGGCTGCTTCTACTTGGTGCGGGTTCTGAGATGTCATGGCTTTGGCCAGGTTTAGAAAACCTGATACACCAAACACAGAACGTGTGTGTGTGGGGGGGGGGGGTGTTATATTTTTCTCTTAATAAAATCACTGAACAACATAGATATGTTTATCTGGAAACACAACCATCCCACTGGCTTCAGCTTGGGAGGAAAATCAAGTTTCCAGAATAAGGGGATGAAGAGCCTTTTCTTTCCTGTTTCGTGGGGGCCTCTTCAAGTGATATCCTCTTTTTTCATGGTGTGACAACAGGAGAAAAGCCATTTAAGAGAAGCTGATGAAATTTTAACTAGTCCAACCAGCCAGAGGAAAGCAGTATCACAAAGGGACCCCCAGAAGACGGGTAGGCTTTTCTTCCTCCACCAAAGGTACCACGCAGGGCTTTGCTGAGTCCCTGGCACGCGTGCGTGCCCAGTCAGCCCCCGCCCCCAGCTCCTCTCTGCCGTGGGTTCCTTTGACACCTCCACAGCGCTGTGGCCCCCAGCCTGGAGGAAAAGAGCAGAGGTCTAGGAAACACTGAGGGATATGTTAGCAAGAGGAAAACTGGACGTGAGTGGTTCGGACTTTAAAGCCCAAAGTGAAAGGACCAAGCAGACGCCATAACAGGCTGCTCAGTCTTCTCTCAGAGATCAGGCCTCAATTTCAGTTTCCTGAGACTTGAGCAAGCAGTTTCTGGGAGGGCCATGAACAAAAGACATAGTCCTTGCAGTAGCTCCCTTTCTGCACGTACTCTGACTGATCAAGGTTCAGCCAATTGTTTACTATCTGGGACCCCTCACCAACCTAGAGGCTAGGGCAAGGGTCAATGTGACAGCCTGGGCCACTGAGCCAGCCCCCACAGTCAGTACGTGCTAGGCCAGCCAGCCTCCATGGCAGCTCAAGGACAAAGCCTGGGACTTGTCCAGGCCTGCCCAAAAATGGGTAACTGTAACCCCCGACTAACCCTAGCTAATTAAAAATTACTAACATGATTGCCACTCGCATAAACCAATCCTGAGTCTGTTCCTATGTAATCTGTAGACCCCAAACCCCTCTTACTTTAAAAACCCTGCCCCATTGCTACCGCATCAGAAGGAAGGAGAGTCCCAAGTTAACTAGCAATACTGAGATTCTTTGCCTTTGCATCGGATTCGGTCTCTTGGTGGCCTTTGGGGGACTCTGGCTACAACAAAAGTAATTCTCAAAGTACTCTGGTGGGTCTCTAGGACAAAACAAAACAATAACTCAGAACACATTCCCCAACCCTATGCTGGCGGTTTTAAAGATTGTTGGGTGAGAGAGAGAGAGAGAGAGAGAGAGAGAGAGAGAGAGAGAGAGAGGAACCTAACACTTTCTGCTGTGCAGCATTGAGGCTTCAGTGGCACCCAGCCTCCTCCACCGGACCTGCACAAGTCCTCAGATGGCCCACCCATGTACATCAGTTTGCCCACAGACCTGCTATACCGGGCGTGCCCAGTGGGCCTGGAACTGGCTCTCAGGGCACTCGGGTTCCTGTGGCCCTTGTGCGGCAGAGGTCTTGCTCATACACCTGTACTCCTTGTGCCCACTGTGTGTGGGCTGTGGGTGCAGGGGGCCAGTGTTCCCTGGCATCGGAGGGTTGTGGGAGAACACCTACCCTTTATAGCACAGGACCAGACAGTCTCCAAACCTATGCCACAAAAGGGTTTATACTGCATGATCCAAGAGAATAGGCCAGCTGCTGTTCTTGGCGCGCCTCCATTCCTCATTCCCATTCATAAAACCTTTAGAGAAGCTGTGCATCGCTTTCTCCCAGTGTGAGTCAAATTGTGCTCCAAGCACGGAGGAAGTTGGGCTTAAATGCAGGTGGCTAGAAGGGCCTTGACCCGGTTGTCTCTCTAGCTACTTAGTTGCTTCCCCTTACCTAACCATCTCTCACCATGAATTAATAAACTGTAATCTCAAGTGGTAACATCACGCCAAAGGGGAGTGGGGAGTGTTACAAAGTTTACTATCTGGCATTGGTGGGGTGTAGCAAAGACAGCCCTCCCGGAGCATGACCTACAGCACTGTCTCTTCCTGAAGCCTGGATTTGAGTGTTAAGCATATGACTCGGTGTTTGGGAGAGTCATTTAGTAAGGGAGCCTAGTTAGTGTTTTTGTTCAGCGTTTTGTTGTTTCGTTGGGTTTTTTTTTTTTTTCTTTGTTTTTCTGTTTTGTTTTGGTTTTGATACAGGGTCTCACTGTGCAGCTGTGGCTAGCCTGGAACTCAGTATGTAGACCAGCCTGGCCTCAAACTCACAGAGATCCTCCTGCCTATGCTTTCTGAGTGCTGCGATTAAAGGCATGTCTACCACGTCTGACTAGCTAGCTTTTCTTAGATGGCATTATTTTCTTAATTTTCCATATACCAGGTACAATCCTGTTACTTTTCCTATATTGTCTCATTTAACTGTGCTTCTAACAATTGCATCCCCATCTTACAGATGAGAAAATTGTAGTTCAGAGATTAAGATGTTTATGCCCACAGAAGGCGGGTTGGGGAGATCGCCCGGCTGGTATCCTGAGTAGTCTCATGTCAGACAACCACAGCTAGAGTCATCAGAGAGGAGGGAGCCTCAGCTGAGAAAACGCCTCCATAAGACCAGGCTATAGGCAAGCCTGTACGTTTTCTTAATTAGTAATTGATAGGAGAGGGCCCAGCCCATTGTGAGTGGTCCCACCCCAGACTGGTGGTCCTGGAGTCTATAAGAAAGCAGGCTGAGTAAGCCATGGAAAATAAGCCAGTAAGGAACATTCCTCCATGGCCTCTGTATCAGCTCCTGCATCCAGGTCTCTGCCCTGCTTGAGTTCCTGTCCTGACTTCCTTCAAGGATGAACAGGGATAGGGTAGTGTAAGCCAAATACACCCTTTCTTCCCCATGTTGCTTTGGCCATGGTGTTTTTAATCACAACAATAGAAACCCTGACTGAGACAGTCATAAGTGTGATTTGAGCAGGTCACAAAGCTAGCTGGTATGACTAAGCAATCATAGAGAGTTGTGGTTGTGGCTAACCAGAAACTTGTCCCAGGTCCGTGTCCTCTCAAGCTCCAGCAGTTAGCCATCAGGTCTCCATTTTCCCACTTGGGTATACAGCAATGGTCATGATACCACTGGAACCTTGCTATGAAGAATGGTGTAAGAAGCCATAGAAATCATACTTGGCTCTGGATAGAAATGTGAAGTCTGGGAAAGGACAACAGCCTGAACAAAAGCAAACCTACTATTGTGAATTTGAGAATTTGGAAATACCTGGAAAGTCAAAGGTTTTACAGGATGTGTGGGGAGTGTCTATAAACAGTTATATGTGTATATAAATACAAATACAATATAGATAAGACATCCTTCCTAGCCCCAAGAGTCTCATACCACGTGCTCATTGTAGAAAAGAGCAATTAGCAGGATAAGCCTGCTGGGAAACCCCACTGGAGGTGTTCAGGAAAAAAGTGCAGCGAAGCGGTCAGAGTCGGAAGAAGCTGGGCTGGAGCTGAGCCTTCGGTGATGGACGCAGATGGCAGGAATTTTTAGGCAGATGAAACAGACTACGGCATAAATGAGCAGAACAGACCTGGGGAAGTATTTTCCCTCCCTGCAGGTGTGTGTCTGTGTGCCATCTGGGGGAGGGACGTGTGTGCAAGCACCCATTTTCACGGTGTCAGGTGTCTTCCTCTGACACTCTCCACGTTATTTTCTGAAACAGTGTGAACCTGGAGCTCACCGTGTCAGCTAGGTTGGCCGTCTCCACCCCCACCAGTTCTGGGGATACAGACATGCACTACCACACCCAGATTTTACATACATGCTGGAGATTTGAACTCGGGTCCTTGTGTTTCTGCAGCAAGCACTTTGCCCACTGAGCCATCTCCCATGCCCCAGGAACTTTTAAAATTAACTTCTCAGGTTAACATACAAAGTAATGGGTTTCATCGTGGCATCTTCAAACAGTGTCATATTTTGTTCCCATGCTTTCCCTTCTCCCACCCATGCCCCTTCCTGGCCTGCTACAACTGGTTCCCCAAGCTCGCTCCTCCCTCAACTTTCTTACCATCTGTATTCCATCATTTTATTTCTCATTTCTCTTAAGAGCTCTTCTGGAGAGGTGGCTCAGCTGTGCAAGCAGGAGGCCCCAAGACCCCAGCACCCACATGAAAAGCCAGGAGTGGCAGCACATATCTACAAACCAGCACTGTGTATGACAGAGACGGGAGGATCTTTGGGGCTTGCTGGACACTAATCTACCTCCAGGTTCAAAGAGAGACCCTGCCTCAAAGGAACATGGCAGAGAGTGATAGGGCAGGACACCCAGTATCCATCTCTGTTCTCCACACACATCTAAGAGCACATGCACCCCACACCCACGTGTATACACACCTTCACACACCCACGTGTATACACACCTTCACACAGGCACACATATGAACAAAAATAAATGAGCATTTTAAAAGATCTTCTCTTCTCAGGATTGTCTTTCTGCTATCATGATCTATATACACAGTATATATACATATATCTACACACACAAATATGAATACACAGTATCTATACCTATATTTACATACACACATATATAGGTGTAAATTACTTAAGTATCAGTAATTGTCCTTCTTAGTCTGGCATATTTTGCTTAGCATGATTTCTAAATTCCATGCAGAGTCACAAAATTCCATTGTGCATATGTACAGCACACTCCATCCACTCATCTGTTGATGGATATCTATGCTGGTTCCATTTCCTGGCTATTGTACTGCAATGAACATGGATTGAAAGCATCTCTGCAGGGTGATGACTTAGAGCCCTTCAGGCACACACCCAGGAGAGGTGTAGTTGAAACCAGGAAATTTTATCCCAGATCTCAGCAGCATGAAGGTGGGAACTGATTCTTGGTTTGCTCAACTGTATCCCTGGGCAGCAGCATATGATGGGCACACAACACACAAGCACTATTTCTTGATGAAATGAATGAAGAGAGAATGAGACAGACAAGAGAGAGAGAGAGAGAAGATGAGAGCAAGAGAGAGGCCTGAAATACTGAACAGAAACCTTTAATCCCAGAACTCAGGAGACAGAGGCAAACAGATCTCTGTGAGTTTGAGATCAGCCTGGTTTACATAGTGAGACCATGTTTAAAAAAAAAAAAAAAGAAAAAAAAAAGAAAAAAAAACCCTGAACAGGGAGTTGAGAAATTTGCACAGAAGGAGATAGATGTGTGCTTGGGGGTGAAGGGGAATATTGTTGGAAAAATTAGGGAGAGCAAATGTAGGAAAGGCTTTGACCAAAGTTAAGACAAAGAGTCTAATAAAACAGTAGGCCAGACAGTGGCCAATGAAACACTCATGGACACATCAGGTAACAGCATAGACTATGAAATCAGTACCTGAGCAGCATGAAAGCTAGATGACAGAAGACACAAGCTAGAAGCTAGGAGAATCCTCAGGAAGACGTTGTGGCAGTCTAAGCATGAGAGCCTTGTAAACAGATGTTTCCCATCCCAATTGCCTGATAAACATACAGAGGCTGAATATGAATTATAAATGCTTGGCCGATAGCTCAGGCTTGTTACTAGCAAACTCTTACACTTAAATTAGTCCATGTTTCTATTTATGCTTTGCCACATGACAGCACCTTTATCATCATAAAATGTTCATCTCCTGCTCCCTTTGCAACTGGCTGGTGTCTCCTGACTCTGCCTTCTCCTTCCCATCATCCTTAGTTTGGTCACCCTGCCTATACTTCCTGCCTGGCTACTGGCCAGTCAGCATTTTATTAAACCAATTTTATTAAACCTCTTTACTGTGTACAAGAGGATTATTCCACAGCATTTTCCCCTTTTTGTCTAATTAAAAGGGTTTTAGCTTTAACATAGTAAGATTATACACAACAAAAACAGTTATCAAGAATTACAGTTAGAATATCCAGTCTATTTGCATTTGACAAAATCAGAGAAAACATTTAATTATCCATCCTATCTTGGTGAGTCCAAAGTTTTATATCTAATTTACCTTTTTATTATAACTAAGAAAAATTATAATTATTACTATCTCATCTTCAACACCATCAAAGACTCCAGAATGATGAAATGTTACCTAATGACAGGGACATCAGATTGCCTAGACAGTCACCCAAAGTTTCTCTGCAATGTTGGGGCATCCATCTTTGACCTATAAGCCTAGCATATCTGACAGACTTTCCTGTGAAGCAGGAAATTTTGAAGGACTGTCCTATTTTGTCCTGGCAAAGTTCGGCAGTTGCCTTTTTTGTGTCCTGCTGGTCCAGTTTGGATAGTAACTGTCAGCAACTGAGGCAAGGGCAGTTTCTTTGTCCATATGGCTAGCTTTTGCCATAAAGATAACAAACTCTGGGTTAGGGGCAGACTGGAGGGGTGGGAGGAAGGAACAGGGGGATCTGTGACTGGTATGTTTAATGAATAAAAAATAATAATTAAAAAAAAGAAAAAAAAACTCCATATGGAGTTTCTTTGATGCCTATCATCTTCCCTGGAGTACATTGGTGCTGCCAGGAGCAGGCATGTCTCATTGTCATGAAAAGTCTAAGTTACTAAAACATTTTAAATGCCATGTTCTATAGGTCTTTAAAGTGTTTGAAGATTACCTATGTATCTGAAGTATATCTCTGTATACCTAGAAAACCTAACAATATATATAAACACTACTATAAATTTGATTATTATAGATGACTATTAGTATGTATTTCTTAATTATATATTACATTTTAAATGATTCCATAAACATAATATCTTAAACAAGAGTAGAAGTATATGTATAACAAAATTAACATTAAATTTGTATCAATAAACTAAAATCTATGCCAATGTAAAATATATAAAATTAATAGTTGGGGTTTTTTTGGATTAAAGTAGATTTAATAATCTACCCTTTATCCTATCATTTCTATATCATATCCCCCTTCTTTTAGAAAGGGATCTCTGAATTTAACTCCTTTGTTTAGCCTTTTTTTTTACTTTGACCAATAACAATTTATAACCAAACCCCCTAAACAAATACAAACATCCATACTCCATTTTTTTGGGAATGTGGGCATAGTTCTCTAGACTGTTAATTGGGGGTGCTGGTAATCTTATGGGGACCCTGAGAAAATTTAGGATTATGGTCAAGTCCTGACTGGAGTAGTCTGTGAGGCTGGATCATCTCAGCCAGCAGCCTTGAAGCTGTTCTGGATGCAGAACTCAGAGGAAACTACAACAGAGGCACTCTGAAATGTTGGATCATCTGGGCCATCCATTCCCACCAGAGATTTTTCAGGGGGTCCTCCTCAAGCAAACCTGATTTTTCTTAACCCAGAATGATCCAAAGCCTCTCATTTCCAGTGGAAATAAAAGCAGAACCTCTTTCCCAAACTTTTGACTTAAATTTTGAAGTTAAGGTATTTTTAAAATATATAGGTTGGTTTAATAGAGTGGTTTTCATAATCCAAAGCCTTTCAGCAGCCAAAAATTTTAAAGACAACACAATAATATACATAATCCAGATTCTGTGTATTTTCATCTTTATGTGGCTTATTATATTTTTTATAATTCTGTTTCTTTTTTAAGGACTTTCTTTACCCTTTTTCTTTTCTCTCCCAAGCCTTCATATATTTTTAAACACACTGTGACCCGTTTAGAGGCTCCTTTTGTCTGAATCTGTCCTTATTGTACATCAGTAACCTTTTCTGTCTGCATGAGGAAAAAAAAAATGTTGTGTAACTTAGATCATGGCATGCTGGTGCTGGCTCCTCCCCTTTGGTTCCCTGAGAGTCTAGTCTCATGATGGGGGCATATTTATCGACAGCTCTGAAAGCCATGTTTACTGCCCCAACTCTGGGAAGTTTCTAGGTCCATGCTACCACTGAGTAATGAGTAGCATGCAGCTGACTGCTCACAAACACCATATAAGTGTTTGGTAGTAGGGCCTCTTAAAAGAACCATGCCGGCCAGGCGGTGGTGCACACCTTTAATCCCAGCACTTGGGAGGCAGAGGCAGGCGGATCTCTGTGAGTTTGAGGCCAGCCTGGTCTACAGAGTGAGTTCCAGGACAGGCTCCAAAGCTACACAGAGAAGCCCTGTCTCACAAAGAAGAAGAAGAAGAAGAAGAAGAAGAAGAAGAAGAAGAAGAAGAA
>CABHPH010124708.1:24282-41221 GCA_902168325.1 Peromyscus nudipes
AAGAAGAAGAAGAAGAAGAAGAAGAAGAAGAAGAAGAAGAAGAAGAAGAAGAAGAAGAAGAAGAAGAAGAAGAAGAAGAAGAACCACGTCCATTTTGCTGCTAGCACCAAGCCAAGAAGTCTTTTCTTAAAGGAGCCATGCCTTTGCTCACCGCCAACTAACAGAGCCCACCAGAGAAAAGGCAGCTATCAAGAAGCCATGCTTGGCTCTGTTCTTCTGTGTCTAGAATCCTTTTTTAAGCTTTGTCAGGTTTTATGTGAAAATTTCAGTCACACATTGAAATGCCATATATAAACAGACGTGTCCTGTCCCAACCCCCAGTCCCAAATAAACACACAGAGGCTGAATATGAATTATAAATACTCAGCCGATAGCTCAAGCTTGTTACTAGCTAGCTCTCACACTTAAATTAACCCATATTTCTATTTATGCTTGCCATGGGGTGGTACCTTTATTAGCATAGAATATTCATCTTCTGCTCCCTCTGTGTCTGGCTGGTGACTCCTGACTCTGCCCTCCTCCTTCCCATCATCCTTAGTTTGGTCACCCTGCCTATACTTCCTGCCTGGCTACCTAGCCAACCAGCATTTTCCTAAACCAATTTGAGTGGCAAATCTTTACAGTGTACAAGAGGATTATTCCACAGCAGAGCCTAACTGGGTGTGGTGGTACATGCCTTAATCCTAGCATTTGGGAGGCAGAAACAGGTGGATCTCTGTGAGTTTGAGGCCAGCCTGGTCTACAGAGTCAGTTCTAGAACAGCCAGGGCTACACAGAGAAATCCTGTCTCAATGAAGGAGGAGGAGGAGGAGGAGGAGGAGGAGAGGAGGAGTCTAAGTGGGCTGGCAAGATAGCCTAATGGGTAAAGGCACTTGTCACAAGAGCTGGTGACCTAAATTAAATCCCTAGGACCCAACTAAAGATGGAAGGAGAGGACAGACTTCATAAAGTTGTCCTCTAACTCTAGACCTGCGCCGTGACGTGATGCCCATTCCACATACACATATGTCATACACACATACTCGCACAATAATAATCGATTATTTAAAAAAAAAAAAGATGAGAATCTGAATCAGGGGATGGCAGAGAGAAGGAGTGAAAAGATGGAAACTGGAGAGACACTTGAAAGGGCAAAGTCCATACCGTGTTGATAACAGTTGTGATAGCATAGAAAATAGAGAAATAATAAATATATCCATCAAAATCCTTTCGGGGGATCCTGAGAGAAAAGCAGTGGCATACTTAGACACGTGGGAGTTGGCATGATTTAAGCGGAGATGGCGGAGACATTAAGCTCAGTATATAAAATACAACTCTAGTGAGTTCAAATGTAGATCTAAATCTAGATGATGTTTTGTACAGCACAGAATAGGGTTTTTTATGGTTTTATTATATGTACATACATTTGTAGGGTCAATGAACACGGTATAGCCACTAAGCAACTTTAATTGTAGCCTAGAATTTCAAAACCAAAAGAATAAGATTGCTCGGCTTGTATAAGATGTTCGGATATATATTATCCATGTTCAGATTACAGTACATAGTAATGTTGGTCTTTTCCCCTCCTGCTGGCTGGGATGTGGGTGGATGCTAGTAGCTGAAATGGTTTCTTAGACACAACAGAGCTGGGTGTAAGACAGCAGAGCAACATGACAGGATGAATCTGAGCCTCTCACAGCTACGTGAATATATGTGCACACCTGCTCATCCCCAGCCCCTCCTGTGAGAGGAACTGACTTCCACTTTGTTTAAGCCATTTTATTTGGGTTCCTATTTTAGCAGTCAAATTATATACTCCTACGGCCATGGGATATCATTTCTGGCTCTGTCATTTACTACCAAAGGTATGTAACATCTCTGAGATGTCTTCATCTGAAAATTTTAGCCCATCTTGTAGAGCGTCACAAGAAATTAAATACACTAGGCAGCAAGTACTCAATAAATTGTAGCTGTTGCTGCTACTCTACTTAGTAACAAAAAAAAAAAACAGCTGTGTTGCCAGGTGGTGGTGGTGCACACTTTTAATCCCAGAACTCAGGAGGCAGAGGCAGGTGGATCTGAGTCCGAGGCCAGCCTGGTGTACAGAGTGAATTCCAGGACAGCCACGACTACACAGAGAAACCCTGTCTCAAAAAACAAAACAAAACAAAAATCTGTGTCAAAAATAAGTCCAACCAACTAGAAATATTTTTAAAGTTTTATAACTTCATGTAATGTTATATAGCGACCGTGGATTATTTGATCTGAACAACTCTGATATAGAATAATTGTCTGCATTTTTACAGCAAGTGGGCCAGAAAGGCACATAAATTTGTTTAGAGTAACACAAGTAACTGGCAATACATGAATTAATTACACTCAGCCTCTTGCAAATCAATCAGAATGTTGTGTGACCGTGCATGCTTGCATGAGAATTGTCCTGGATCCTTCCAACCCCAAACCATCTATAATCCTGAAACACCCAAAGGTCAACACCCTAGAAAAGAGCCAGCCCCTCAAGAGGCTATCCTGTCACTCTCCTAGGTGTCCTTCCCATACTTTTTTTAAACATAATTCTTTATCGATTCTTCAAGAATTTCCCATCATGCACCCCAATCCCATTCACCCCCCCAATCCCTCCATATCTGCTTCTCACCCCTGCAACATTCTCCCCCAAAAGAACCCAAAAAAATTAATTAAAAAAAACCCAGCTCTCTCCTCCATCTTTCCAACACCTCTTCATTCATCCTAGTGGCATTGGGAGCTGCAGTGTGTCACACAGTCCACCCTTTTGTCCACTCAGCTCCACCAGCAAGATGTTCATTGCAAAGAGTCATTGGTCAGGTTCAAGGCCTCTGGCCTCTGGCACACCATCGTCACTGGACCCTCACTGAAACTCCTACTGGATATACTGCTGTTGCCTGGAGTCATGGAGATCCTGCAGCTATCGTTCCGCAGGACCAGTCCCTTCATGCACTCCAGCAGGTCACACATGGGGTAGATGTTAGGGTGGGCCAACCCAAGGCCCAGGATGTGGGTCTGGGTGGTAGCTGAGCTGGTCAGTGGGGCCACTGGACTGCCTCCCTCAGGTAAGAGGTGGAGTCAGCTCTCCTAGGCCCATGCCATCAGGACCATCTCCCCCTTGCCTGTGGTGAGGGGCGGGATCCTTCTCATACTTTACAAAGCCCTCTTAATTGAGATGATACAAATGGCTTCCATATGTATAAGGGAATATCTAGGTACACAGTACTTCAGCTACCTGGAACCATCATCCTAACATCCTCCTCCGAATTCCTCCATGGTCTCAAAGTTTCCCTTTTCTATTCTTTCACACAGCTAAGGTCTTAACAGAGATGTAGCTACCTGAGAATGCTACTTGTATTTTCCTTCATACCCTGCTATTAACTGTCTTTCATATGCACATATACTATACATACAGGGCCTAGAGAGATGGCTTAGCAGTTAAAAGCACTGGCTGCTCTTCTAGAGGACAAAGGTTCGATTCCCAGCACCCACAGGGCAGCTGACCATGAATGGTCTGTAACTACAGGGCCCAGGGAATCTGATGCCCTCTTATGGAATCCAATGATATTGCATGTCCAGTAGTACACAGATATACATGAAGGCAAAACATCCATACACACACAAAAAAAAAAAATCTCCAAAAATTTGGTATTTATATATGTGTGTAATGTGTTTATATGTGTATGTACACATATGCCCATAAAATTATATTATTTCTTCTTGTCTTATTTATAAGCTTTAAATGAAATGATTACTTTTGATTCTTAATTTTTTTTTTTAAGCAAAGCAATCTATTAGCAAGAAGTAAAAGCTCCACACAGCAGTCTCAGGTCTTCACACGAGTCAGCAGAAGTCCAGCTACTCTGTGAAACAGAGGCAATCAAATGCCTCCAAATATTTAATTTCCTATTCCAGGAATGTGAACAGGTGTAATTAAAATAACACTTTTTTTAATTAAGTGACCTCTCTTGACCAACCATCTGTGAATAATTCAGGTTTCCTCTTATTATTACTGTAAAATTAAAACGAGGTCGTATAAACAGGAAGATCCCCTTTAACTGTCTTTAAGCACCAGCAATATATATTTTCCACCAGTTAAAATCCTTAATGATACAAAGAGACTGTCAAGCATAACTTCCCCAATTCATTTGCCTGAAACCATCAATATTTTATCATGCCCTTGCAGTTGGCTTTAATTTAACAGTCCAGGTTACTAATCAAACAAAACACCCAAGTCATTAAAAGTTAGCATGCCATTTAGAAAGTGCATTTCACGTTTATTAAAATATCTTTCATGCAGCCATTAGAAACCTAAAGTTTTAATTACAATCAGATATTTAGCTCTACTCCAGTTATGGATGTGGCACTCTCTTGCAACCACCCTGATTAATCTTCCTGACCGAGTTCATCCATTACCTCCTGAAATTATTTTTCTCTCAACTCCTTCAGAATTCATCTTTCTACCCAACCCACCACCAATACAGAGAATGTATTTTTAAGGTGTGCAAAATAACCACCCCAAAGATAACCCATTTAAAAGATTTCATTTCAAATGTAATTTACCTTTCATAAACTATCTAAGAGGTGTCATTCAGCAAGGCAAATTGAAATGGAGAATTCGCTCTCTGTATCTTTATTGTCAATTTCCATTATTTCTTTTTTCTTTCTAATGATGGGGAAATTCAATGAGCATTTTCTTATAATTTTCTAACAAAGTGATTCAACTAAGTGTTACTTTTGTTTGGTTTTCCTACCTGGACTTCCGCTAACATTCCATGAAGGCTGTGACCAACATGTAAAATCAAATTTTGTGCTAAATCTGGATCCTGTGAATTACAGCATTTAAACCTTCCATCACACACCAATACATGCACCAAAATATATCTCAGATAGGGTTTAGCTCTGACCGTGACTATGGGCTCACTTTTATCTTAAAACTCCTTGATAGTTCCTTTTAAAAATGTGTTTGAACACCATAAACTTCTCTTTTTTTAAGCTTAATCTTTTTATCCATGGCTTATCATAAATAGAAAAAAAAAAAGAATTGGATTGGTTTGGATTGGCACCTTGAACACTGTCAGGAAATGTCTCTAGGCAAAGCTGCTGATTGGCTGTCTGTTTTCCATGTGACTATAACATGACATCAGTTTTCTTCAGGGATCACGGTTCCCAGTTCCTCTAGCCTTCCATGTTTCCCCAGTCACATCTTCTGTGGCCTTCTAACATCGTTCACAGGCTCCTCAAGGTCTTCCCACTTTAACCTAGGCCCAGTCACAAAGCCAATATCAAACTCGTGCTTTACAGTCCTTAGATTCACAGCCCACTCCCGGCTACAAAATTCTTTCCTAGTTGTCTTCTTGCTGTTCACTGGCCAGCTTACAGCAATCCTCATCATGTCTCATGATCCTGTGAGTCACGGATTTGACCAGACTCTGTTTCCTGAGGCATCAGCTGCCATGAGGACACTGATACTCACAGGTAGGCTGGTTGGTGACTACAAGATGGCTTCCTTTGTGTGCTTGTCAACAGGACAGCTAGAGGGCTATGCTCTGCAGAGATGGCTAATACTCAAACTCCAGCATGGCCATCTCTGGCTATGTTTTTACAAAGCCTTCCAATGAAAAAGAAATTGAAGCTGCCTGTCTTTTGTGACCTGGGCTCAGAAGGGCACATTCGACCATCTTCTGTCAGCCAAACAGTTCATGTATCCAAGATCTAGGAAAACAGTCATGGATTTTGTCTGTCAATAAGAGAGGTGTCAAAAAAAAAAAAACAAACAAACAAACTTTCCAGCCACCATTAATCTACCACAAGTTCTACAAGCTAAGTATTCTTACTTTTATTCCTATCTTACAGATGAGTAAGTTAGGGAGGAGTGAAGAAAATCAGTTTGCCCCAAATCTGAACCACTTGAATTCCATTAGGGTAGAACCAACATTCTAACTTAACAATCCATCTGGTTACTAAAATGCTATCACTGTCTAGAAGAGCAAACTACGTGCCCATACAGCCCTGTTTTTCATCAACCACAATTCAAGCTTCCTCCTTTCTCTTCACCCACGCTCTCAGGGAGATTTCTGAAAGTTGTGTCTCATGAGTGTTTATAAAGGAGCAAATGATCACAGGCTACAGGGGTCTCCTAAAGGCAACGCCCGGTTCCATTCACGAAAGTGTATGTGACAATCTCAGTCTGACAACATGACGACTCAGCGGTGAAGAAAATAATGAGAGGAACTGCTCCTCTCAACCAAGATGGGAGCCCTGCTTGGTGAAGACGAAGGGCCAGGGACCGCGGGGAACAAACGGACTTCCTCATCCTGAAGTGGTGGCCATGAGGGAAGAGAAGCTGGCACCGGAGGAAGGAGACAGAGGGGACAGATCCCATGGTGAGGGCACCTCAGGCTGCGGATCTACGTGTGAGGAAAGATCATGCAGGAGGGAGGGGGCTTTTTAAGAATAACGGTCTCCCCAGGAGAACCTGGGAAGAGCGGGAGAAGCGAGACAAGCGGCGAGGGGGAACCACCGTATTTGCCCGTGAAACAAATGATCTCAGAATGATTTAGCCACTAAAAACAGGGTCCTGGTTGCTATGGGGCAAAAATGCAGCTAGGTCTCAGTTAGGTTCTCTGTCTTGTAATCCATCACAAGGTTACAGGGAAGGTGTCGGCCCGGGGTCTACAATCTCATCTGAGAGTCTACCTTGGGAAGGATCTACTTCCACACTCCGTGCGGTTGGCATCCTTAGTTCCATCCAGGTTGTTGGCCAAAGACGGTCCTCTTCATTGCCAGGTACTCTGCCCCACCTCTACCCCCAGAGCGTGCAAGCTGGGAAAGTGACGGTCTGCAAACACTCTGGAGGTCCCAGGCTTTTTATTGACACCCCCATAACTCTTATCGTAACCTATTGCTCAAAAACGAGTCACCCTGCCTAGTCGACACTCGAGGAGAGGAGATTACATGAGGGTGTGATGATTAAGAGTCGGGGATCACACGGGATCAGTTAGAAGCTATGTACAAGACCCATCTCAAAGTCCCAGACAGGGTGACTTTATGTGCTACAGGACAATGCTAGAGAGTCCGCTCTGCCTCTGAGATGCTTTAATTCAGGGCAAGGGACTAGAGCTGTCTGCTCCCATATCCAGTGGTCTGGTCCACATCAGATCAGTGAGGCACAAACTCTCAGGCACTTCCAGCAACTTGTGCACCCGTAGGCTCAAAGGGAAGATGTAATACCTGAAGAATAAATGTTAAGAAAGAGATCTGTGGTCGTTTCCTTCCTCTAGCCTGGCCCTTGTGGAGGTATTTCAGACGAGCACTGTACCACTGAGCTGCATCCCAACCCCAATACAAGTATTTCAGAAGCCAACCAAAAATTCTAGTGCTTCCCATAGATCCCTAATGTTAAAAAAACGTGCAATCACTTTAAAAAGCACTGTTGCGCTGGGTAAGTGAGATCCAGTCCTAGCCTGTGCTATTGGGCTGCAAGACCATTGTCCCAGCCTATGCCCTGCCAAGTTTCAAATACCTGTCTTAAGAGAGAGCATTCCTCTGTCTCCTTTTTGGATGGGAAATAATTCACACTAGCCATGCTGAAACCTTGCATAATTTTAACATTGAATTTCATTTATAGTTTTCCTTATTATATTACACATTCTTGGTTCTAGAAGTTGTTCCAGCTGACCTTCTCTCATGTGGTCATAAAAGTCCATCTCTGTACTGTTCTCCTCTGTAGCAGAGAACAGTAACCGCTGACCACCTTCCCTAGAAAGCCTTCGTTGTTAGAGCGCACTGTGGCGCTGCCTGTCTGTCCTTTAAGCATCTAGTAATCGTGTTTGTTTGAATCACTTTCTCTCATGCCCTTCATTGTCCAATTTCAGGCAAATGTGTGGCTTCCTTTTGAATCTACTCGGTATTTTTCTTGCTCTCTTGTATTCTAGAACTAAATCAAATACGTAAACTTTCTGGGTGATTTTGAAGGATTGCATTCTTCCTATGATAAAGACAGAGATACAGACCGTACAGCGAGACCACTGATGTGCGGAAATAGGTGGCTTACATTGATGCACGCCAGGCATTCTGGGTTCTCTTCAGAGCAGGATGTCTGTGAAAGCCATTGATAGTCAAATGGCTCCATCTAGTGCCCGAGACTGGTATCAACAGCTACAAGAAAGGGCTGGAGAAAACGGTAAATCAATACCAGTGCAAAATGACAGCCGCAGTAACTGCTGGAGCCAGAGCCATTTAATAACGATGGGTCAGTGACCAGGGAACCACAACTCTTAGTCCATTGACCAGGCCATTGGGGCAACTTAACAAACAACGGAGACGTTTTCGAAAGAGAAATTGGCCTTGTCCTGAATGTGGGAGGCCCCACTGAGGTCTGGGATGAGAGCAGAATCAATATAATGTAATCATAACCACAGCAGGAGGCAGGTATTATCATCCCCATTGTACATACAGGAAACTGAGGCCCAGAAAGGCTACCATCTTACCCTAGGGTTACAGGTCAGACTACTCCCAGAGAAGAAGCTCAGCATGCTGTCTCCCTTGCACTGCTCCCAGAGATGATGCATGGCACACTATTTCTCATGCACTACTCCAGAGAGGATGCATGGCACACTATCTCTCATGCACTACTCCAGAGAGGATGCATGGCACCCTATCTCCCATGCACTACTCCAGAGAGGATGCATGGCACACTATCTCTCATACACTGCTCCAGAGAGGATGCATGGCACACTATCTCTCATGCACTACTCCAGAGAGGATGCATGGCACACTATCTCTCATACACTACTCCAGAGAGGATGCTCAGCAACTTTGTCAATCACCTCTCTTATCGATTGCCAGGGGCAAGACCAGGAAGATCGGTCTATTCTGTAAAACACAGCTCTGCGGAAAGATGCCCAAACTGGAATCTGCAAGTCCTGGGACATAAAAGGACTCAGTGGCCGATGAATTTCTTGCAATTCCATTTGAATACTTTCTCTTGTCTTGTCGTAATTGTTGTCCTGCCTTTAGATCAGGCACTCCTTGGAACCACAGCTAGTGTCTCCATATGCCACCATAGTGATAAATTAATACTGACCACTGACTGCATCCAGGGTGCAGCGAAAGGTCCTTCTTCACACTACATTTCTTTGCCATGATAAAGTTGCAGGCACTGGCACAGAAGCCTGCCTCACAGGAAAGAAGAGGAGATCAGAATACAAAGAACAGGAAAAGCGCCGGGGATTAAGCCCCTTTCAGACTTGGGCTGACCGCTGTCACTTGGCCAATGCACTCACTCCCTCCTTTAACTAACCAGCGCACGTCATAAGAAAAACACAGAAATAGAGAGGAGGTAAAAGCAAAGGCGCTCGTTTTCCTAAACGCTAAGACTGGTATCAGTTACTTTGCTCACCGCTGTGACAAATAGATGAAAGCAGCCACGTAAGGAAGGGTTGGTTTGCGCTCACAGTTGGCGGGTATCGTCCATCATGGTGGGCAAGGCGTAACAGCGGAATGTGAGATATGATGGCATTCTGTTCATTTCTTCCTTTTATTCAGCCCAGGGCCCCGTGCGATGGTGCTGCCCACATTCAGGGTGGATCTCCCCACTTCAGTTAAACCTTTCTGGAAATGCCCTCACAGACACACGCAGATGTTTGTCTCCTAGGCAGTTATACATCTCACCAACTTGGCAAGCTTAGCCATCGCAAAGACTTTGGATGCAAAGGAGAGAATTTATAGAGCATTACCTTTTCATACATGTAAGTTATTCTTAACTCAGTGACTAAGTCTATTAGGTAAATGAGTCAACAGGGTGATTAAAGAAATAAACAAGACAGTGTTTTATTATTGTTGTTGTGTCCTGGTGCCACTGAAAACTCAGAGCAGGGCCCACAGAGTCATAGTTGGCTGTGGCTACACGGATCAGATTCTAAGGCAAACCCAAGTGGCATGGGTTGATGATGAATTCAGTGGTTCCCAATCAACAAAACAGGTTTGAGAAGTTCCAGAGAGTTGCCAGTGTACTTGTGGCATTGTCTTTTGAGGGTCCTTAAGAAACCATGAATTTGCAAGATTTCTGCCTATGCTAAAGGACAATTCTTTGCCCTAGAACTCAACTTTACTAATGAACCCTAATGAGAGTGAAAATAATTGATGGAGAAAGACAAAGGAATGCCATGCATCCAGTGTATGAAAATGTCTGTCCAGATAAAAGGAAATTATAGTATCAGCATACTGTGGAATATTACTTTACCTATGTAAAGGTGTGTTGCATTTGTTTATGCCACATTTGTTTAACTATGTAAAGATGCGCTGCATTTATTTCACCTTGCCTGCTTAAGGCGCCTGATGGACGTAATAAAAAGCTGAATGTCCACTAGCTAGGCAGAGAAAGGATAGGCAGCTGGCAGGCAGAGAGAATAAGGAGGAATCTAGGCTTGAAAGAGGACAGAAGGGAATGAGGGAGGAAGAGAAGGAGACACCGAGGACCAGCCAGGCAGTCACCAGACAGACAGACACGGAGTAGGACATACAGAATGAAAAAAAAGGTAAAAAACCTGGAGGCAAAACATAGATGAAGAGAAACAGGTTAAATTAAGTTATAAGAGCTGGCGGGACAAGCATAAGATAAGGCTGAGCATTCATAACTAATAATAAGTATCCATGTCATGATTTGTGAACTGGTTGGTGGCCCAAAAGAAAGCCTGCTACACTAACAAATACCATCTTATTTATTATTATTAGGTATTATTATCAAATGAAATTATGAACTACAAAGAGAATGTGTAGTAGCACTTTTCAGCCAGCAGGAGGCGTTGGTATAGTTCCAAAGCAGGTCCTGTTGAATGCCAGGCAGAGTGGGCACAGGCAGTAAGCAGTTCTTCTGGTGACTCCCTGGAGCTTCAGGCGTAGAGAGTTCCAGGCCGCTCTAAGCCCCTCTCTGCCTCTGCAGACAGGAGATCTACCAGCAGGCATGGCTCCAAGCCCTCTCTGTGCCTAAGTAGGGTGCAGCCGAGGACAGTGCCATGTCTATTTTAACTAGGTGAAACTGTGGAAGCCTCGGGCTAGGGCGGAGAGCCAGCACTCAAGGAGGAGGGGGAACGCCTCACTCACTGGTCTGGGGGTTAAACTTGCCATGGAGTTGAGACCGGATTAGCTCTTTTTCAGAAATGAAACCATGTAGGTTTTTCCTGGTTTTACGGAGCTCTGCAGGCAGTACCCTGCAGCTTCAAGTGCCCGACAGCTGGGGAGGAAGCTGAGGGTGGGAGCCACCCACGTGAGCACCAGATATTGGTGAAATTAAGGCCACTCCATGTAGTTAAAAGGGAGGTTTATTTTGTGGTGTAACTTACAAGTGAAGGGATAGGTAACAGGGTCTGGGAAAGGTGTGGCACAGTACAGCGGTGTTCTCTGGAGAACTCTGCTCAGTCTACCTCCAGCGTCCAGGGTCCAGGAACCAAGAGAGACCCCACATCCGGATCTCGGGTCTTCAGGGTCCTCTCTCAGCCCACCTTGTAGGCGTGACAATTACCGAAGCCTCAATGGGGGTTGGAACTTCCAGATCAAAGCTGGAATGGCTACCCACTACACGGATGAAAGGGCACAGAGATCACAAGGACCACAAGTTTGAGGCCAACTAAAGCTACATAGGGAGTTCCAGGCCCTTACTGGTCAACTAATGAGATGCTTTCAAGATAAACTTTTAAAAGAGTGGGGTTGTCACTCAATGGTAGAGTGCTTGCCTGGCATCTGCAAGATCCTGAATTCAATTCCACTACTGCCCCCCAAGAAGGAATGCTCGAACTCACACACATATTGGGAAGACTGTTAACAGTTCCCTGATAGTCATTTTCCCTGTCTTCCCTTTAGTTAGTAAAAGTCCTCACATGTTATCTAGTGCCTGCATTTTGCAGCCTCCTTTGCCACTGGGCATGGTCATGTGACCACATTCTGCCCGTGGAGAAGTAAACAAAGAGACTATACAGATGCCCCTCCGCTTACAATGGGGTCACATTCCCAATAAACTCACAGCAAGTTGGAACTAGCTTAAGTTGAAAAGGCACTTATTATACCTAACTTACTGAACATCAGAGCAAGACCCACCGAGCCTTTTGTACAAATGACTGGAACAATCTCATTAGCCTACATCTGGGCAAAAGCACCCAACACACAAAGCCTACTTTACAGCCAAGTGTTGGAATTTCCGTGTAATTTATGGAATACTGAACTGCAGGGGGAAAGCAGGCTGGCTGCACGGGTGTTTGCCATAATGTACACGGCAGGGGGCACAGATGGGAGCTCTGTAGACACGATGGGACATGAGGAAACAAAACACACCATCCTAAAAAAAAAAACTGGCAACAGAGCACACTTTAGAAAATCAGGCCTTTCCCCTCATGTTCCAAAGGCTTCCCTGGAGGCTGTGGATCAAGCCACAGGCCAGCATCGAGAGAAAGAATCACCAGCTTGGAAAGGATCAAAGGTTGAGTTTTAAGGCATGGTTTTACTGTGTGTGTATGGCCTCCAAACCATCATAAAATGGAAAAATTGCGGCCAAACTGCTGTGGATGATTGACTGATAAATAAAACGCTGATTGGCCAGTAGCCAGACAGGAAGTACAGGCGGGACAAAGAGAGAAGAGAAGTCTGGGAAGTGGAAAAGCTGAGGAGAGGAGACGCCAGCCTGCCGTCCAGGGAGCAGCATGTAAAGGCAGCAGGTAAAGCCACGGAACACGTGGTGACATATAGATGAACAGAAATGGGCTGAGTTTAAGTGTAAGAGCCAGACAGTGGTAGACCTGAGCTAATGGCCGAGCAGTTTAATTGATATGAGCTTCTGAGTGATTATTTTATAAGCGGTTGTGGGGTCCGCGGGGCTGGACAGGACTGGAGAAAACTCCAGCTACACCAAACTATTGTCAGTTTGAAGCTGTCTCTCTGCAATTTCTCGTCTTGGTCTCATAAATTTCCCACCCGTCCTCTTTCCTCTTTCTCATAGCTGGAAACCCAAGGAAGCGTTGATGTTGTTGTTGGGGTTTTTGCTCTTTTATTGGGAGACCCTCCACCCAGCTCCCAAATAAATCACTCACAGAGGCTTACTCTTAATTATGAATGCCCAGCCTTAGCTTGGCTTAGTTTCTTGCCAGCTTTCCTTAAATCATCTCATTTATCTTTTGCCTCTGGGCTTTTCCCATTCTCTAACTTCTGTAAATCTTACTCTTACTCCATGGCTTGCTGTGTAGCTGAGTGACTGACCCCTGGAGTCCTCCTCCTTCTCTGGCTCCTAGCTCTCTCCTCCCAATTTTCTCCTTCTATATATTCTTTCTGCCTGCCAGCACCGCCCATCCTTTCTCCTGCCTCGCTATTGGCCAGTTCTTTATTAGACCATCAGGTGTTTTACACAGGCAAAGTATCACAGCTTCACATAGTTAAACAAATGCAACATAAACAAAAGTAACACACCTTAAAATAATATTCTACTACACATTGAGAACCTTCTCTGACCGTGTGAGTGAAGGCCGTACACCAACCTCACTGTTCGCAATGCAGGCCATGGCAAGACAGCCTTCCAAGTGCCCGTCCTGGACCGGATGAAGCCAGTACTGCATTTCAACAGGATCTCTAGGTGACTCTCCTTCACATCAAGTTTTAAGAAACTCATTTTTTTTAATGATTTACTTATTTTTATTGTATGTACATTGATGTTTTGCCTGCATGTAGGTCTGTGTGAGGGTGTCAGATCCTCTGGAACTGTTTTTACAAACAGTTGTGAGCTGCCACATGGGTACTGAGAATTGAACTTGGTTCCTCTGGAAGAGCAGCCAGTGCTCTTAACTGCTGAGTCATCTCTCCAGCCCCAAGTTTTAAGAATGCTTGTCTAGGGGGCAGAGTGACAAGCTGGGAGAAACTCAAGCCTGTGCTCCTGGACCACTGGGCGGGGCTATAAGACAGAGAAGTAGATGTTTATTTCTATAAACCCACTTTGTTTTTACCTGTTGGAGCCGAGACACCAGCCATACTAATATGTACAAACATAAAGCACGGTACAAATCCTCATCAAGACAGCTCCTCCTAACGTGTTTGCGTTTTACTTTGACTGTTCAATCCCACAGCCGCCGTTAAATCACACAGACCACGGAAGTTTTATTGAATTGTAAAAGCCAATTATGTGCTGGTCCACAGCATAAAATTAAAACAAGTTTATAAATGAAATAAAACAAAACTGTAAAATCAGTTTAAAAAAAAAAAAAAAAAGAACCTGGCAGTGGTGGCTCACTCCTTTAATCCCAGCACGTGGGAGGCAGAGACAGGTGGATGTCTGAGTTCAAGGCCAGCCTGACCTACAAAGTGAGTTCCAGGACAGATAGGGCTACACAGAGAAACCCTGTCCTGAAAAGCAAAACAAACAAAAGAAAAAAAAAACAGAGAGGAAGAAGGAGGAATTGTTTTAAATCAATGAGATGGGTGATGTTTTCCTGTTAGAACAAGGAAGGACACTAGAAACCCAGATTATGGAACAGCTGCTTTGACGAAAACGCCTTTGAGTTCATAGCATCACATGGACTTCGACGGCTCACTCTCTTACCACTGGCCTCTCTATGAAGTACTAGCAAATCTCCGTTATCACTAAATGCCAAGATACGGTTTGATTTCTCTTGCCCTAAATGCATTGCTCATGTGTTAAATCGCCTCTGTTCTGTACTTGCTGACCTAGGACAGCCTAAGAAGCACTACCTAATACCCACAACTACAGCTTCGAACACTCAGAAGCCTGGATAAACAAACATATTCTCATAAAGAAACTGTATCCAGGCTGGAGAGATGGCTCGGAGGTTAAGAGCACTGGCTGTTCTTCCTGAGGTCCTGAGTTCAGTTCCCAGCAACCACATGGTGGCTCACAACCATCTGTAATGAGATCTGGTGCCCTCTTCTGGTGTGCAGGCATACATGTAGGCAGAACAGTGTGTACATGATAAATAAATAAATCTTAAAAAAGAAAAAGAAAAGAAAAGAAAGGAACTGTATCTAAGTAGTCACAGCAGCTTTATGTCTAATAACCCCAAAGTGGGAGTACCCCAAATATTCTTCAGTGGGTGAGTGGAGAAATAAACAGCATATGATGGAACAATACTTGGAAGCATAAAGAAACATGCTGACATGCACAGCTTGGGTAGATCTCAAATGTATTACGCTAAATGAAAAAAGCCAGTCTCAAAAGTTTGCTTCCTGCAAACTGGGAATGGTGGCCCATGCTGATGATTCCAATCACTCAGAAATGGAAACAGAAGGACCAAAAATTGGAGGCATATCTAGGTATATTGTGAGTTCAAGGCCAGCCTGGGCAATATAAGAAAACACAGTCTCAAAAAGCCAAGGACTATGGATATAGCTCATTGGTACAGGGTTTGCCTAGATGTGCAAGATCCTAAATTCAATCCCAAGCACTATCCCACCTACCCCCCAATGTTGTTGTTGTTGTTGTTTTAACTATTTACTCTTTTAGCTCTTTAGCTCTTTGGAGGACCCACCATCCAGCTCCCAAATAAATCACACATGGAGGCTTATTCTTAATTATAAATGCCTGACCTTAGCTTGGTTTGTTTCTTGCCAGCTTTTCCTAACTTAAATTATCCTGTCTACCTTTTGCCTCTGGGCTTTTACCTTTCTCTCACTTCTGTATATCTTACTTTCACTCTTACTCCGTGGCTGGATGTGTGGCTGGATGTGTGGCTGGGTGACTGGCTGGGTGCCTGGGTGTCTGGGTGGCTGGCCCCTAGCATCCTCCTCTCCTTGCCCTCTTGCTCTTTCTTCTTTTCCTCCCAGATTTCTCCTTCCATTTATTCTCTCTGCCTGCCAGCCCCGCCTGTCCTTTCTTGTGCCTCACTATTGGTCATTCAGCTCTTTATTAGAACAATCAGGTGTTTTAGACAGGCAAAATAACACAGCTTCACAGAGTTAAACAAATGCAAAATAAAAGAATGCAACACATCTTTACATCATTAAACAAATGCCCCACAGCATAAACAAATGTAACACATCTTAAAATAATATTCAACAACACTCCACCCAAAAAAAAACATTTACAAGCTGAGATTACATTTAAGAACATTCATAAAATGAAAATTTTATTATGACAAAGAATACCTCAGCATTCGCTAGGTTAGGAGAGGGTGTGACCGCAAAGAGACAATTATCACAGGTGACATTTACAGGTGACAGAATAGATTGTTTCCTGGGTGGAGTAATGTTTTTTAGAAAAGAATCACATTTATGATAAAATTTCACAGAACTATACACAAAAATAATAATGTCTAAAATGGTACAAATCTGAACAGTCTGGAGTTTAGCTTATCTCAATGTCAATTTCTGTCTGACAAGACACAATATTGTAATGTCGCCATTAGAGCAAACAGCACACAGGACTCACTGTATAAGTCTCATCACATTGACATTCTTCTTTAAAAAATGAACGACACACAGAGCCAGACATCTTGTGAGGTTTTACACCTTCAAACAGCCACACATGACAAGAAATACTTAAGGAAGGAAGCAGTTAGAAAGTGAGAAGTTCCCTCCAAAGACGGCAAAGGAATCACATCTTAGAAAGACTGGCTAGCCAGGCTTAAAACAAAACAAGCAAACAAACAAAAAACATAGTGGGGAATGGGTATGAAAACTAGCAACAATTACATATATATACATATGAAATCTATTATTTTGCATATTAACTAAAATAATTGAAATTTAAATCAAGGACAATAAACCAGGCATGATGGCGCATGCCTTTAATCCCAGCACTCAGGAGACAGGCAGGCAGATCTCTGTGAGTTCAAGGCCAGCCTGGTCTACAAAGAAAGTTCTGGGGTGGCCAGGGCTATACAGAGAAACCCTGTCTCATAAATAAATAAATAAATAAATAAATAAATAAATAAATAAATAAATA
>CABHPH010124710.1:8877-22361 GCA_902168325.1 Peromyscus nudipes
TTCTTTCTTTCTTTCTTTCTTTCTTTCTTTCTTTCTTTTTTGACAGTCTTGCCATATATTCCTGGCTGGGCTGGAATTAAAATGCAAACCAGACTGACCTTAAACTTGTGGTAATCCTCCTGCCTCTGCCTTCCGTGTATGGTGATGACATATGCCACTCTGTCAGGTGTGTTGTTTATTCATTTTTCTGTCTTTCCTGCCTTAGACGAGGTCTGGCAGATGCCTAGTAAGTGTTCACTGCATGAATTGCTGCTCCGAAGGACACAGGTGAAGGACCAGTTGTCCTCTGGTATCTGCTGCAAGTTGGGGCTGAACTGTTGTCTTCCATGGTAAACTATGTCTTCTCTCCCTCTTCCTTTCTGTCCTCTAGAATTTCCCGGTTCTCAAATGTCTATCATCTCTCTATTCATATTTCAAAAAACTTTGGAGCAGATACCACGAAGATCTTCTATATTGGCCTGAGAGGAGAGTGGACTGAGGTAAGAGAGATTGATCAGTGTGTGTCCGCACCCCGTGGGGCAGGAGCTCCAGGGAAGAGAGCAAGGGAGGTGTTGGTTGCTCCATCTGTTTATAATTTTCCTTTCTTTTTTGTTTGCTTTGTTTTGAGACAGGCTCTCAACGTACAGTCCTAGCTGGCCTAGAACTCATTATGTAGACCAGGCTTGCCTGGGTCTCACAGAGATCCACCTGCATCTACTCCTGAGTGCCTGGCTTCATAATTTTTCTTGATTTCATCATAATAACTTTTTTCATTGGATAGACTCTTAAGTTTTTTGTTTTTCTGATTCATGTATTTTATTTTCTGTATATATTTATGTGTATATGGGTATAGGTATATGTGTGCTACAGTATGTGTAGCTCACAGGACAACTTGTGGGAGTCATTTCTCTCCTTCCACCATATTGGTTTCAAGTGTAGAACTTAAGTCATCAGGCTTAGCAGCAGGCATCCTTACCTGCTGAGCTAGCTGTCTTGCTGGCCCCGCCATAGGTAATATTAAGGGAATGGAAATGATATCATTTCTCTCAGTTCAGTTTTGAAGTTTTAGTTTTCATGAGTATTTGATACAGGGGGTGGGTGCATCTCAGTGACAGCTTGCTTAGCTCGCGGGAGGCCATGGGTTCCACCCATCTCACATTCTTGACAATCTCTTATTCTGGGCACCGGAGATCAGGTAAGTTCCTGTTCTCACCTGGATTTTCTTGGCTGCTGAGAATCCTTAGTAGTGGATAGTGGTCTTTTCCGGCTTCTCAAGATTAAAGTGTCAGCAGAGGGGAGCTTCCGAGAGCACATGTGGCAGGCAGCCTGACTGAGGACTGCTGCACTGTACGTGCTCTGGGAAAGGAGGGTTCCTTAGTGGCCACTGAGCTCACCTCTCCCTTTGCTTGTAGCTTCGCCGGCATGAGGTGACCATCTGCAATTACGAAGCATCAGCTAATCCGGCAGACCACCGGGTCCATCAGGTCACCCCACAGACACACTTCATTTCTTAAGGGCTGGCCCAGGCTCCCTCGGATGCACTGTGAGTGAAGATGTGCGACCACCTGCTGGGAAGGACTGAGGAGGCTCCAGCAAGAGTTGCCTGCTGCGGCCTCGGCCAGGCTCTGTCTTGGGCTTGCTGCCGAAACCTGGCCTGTGGAAACCGCCTCACCACCAGGAGCGGGTGGGTGCCAAGGGACAGACATTCTCTAAGGCACTGCAGAAAACAGGCTTAGGCTGGGTGGCATCTGGCAGCCATGAATAACGTTTGCTTTTCAGACAGTGTGGCCATGGGATCCCAAGTGTCTTGTTGCTTGTGGCAGGTTTTTTGTGTGTGATTTGTCCTTTTTAAAAAAGGAAGCTTCCTCGGCTGCAGGAATCCTTCTGAAACCTGAGTTTTGTGTTTGTGTTAGCCATCAGGAAGATCTCCAACTAGAAACACATGCCCCTGCTTGCTCCTCCTCCCTGTCATTGCTCAGCATTTGTGTCAGAGTGCCTAGCTGGTGTCACATGTCACGCACAAGTATTCCATGATGGTGGCTGGAAAGGAAGGAGTCTCCTGGTAAATGACTGCTTGGGGGAGGTCTCTTCTCACTGTCTAGCCAAGCGGGTGAGAGAGCATGAAGTCGTTTCTCTGGGTGACCTGGGTGGGGTAAGATTGAGACTTACTAGAGACTACCCTGGGGACCTCCTTGGTGTTTATTTGCTTCTAACTTGTGTTGTAAACTAAGTGCTCAAATCTGGAGACCCTGGTTCTTCTGTTCATGGCTTTTATTCACTGTGACTCATGAGCTTCCTAATAAATCCTTGCCAGACTTTCGTCTTTTCTTCTGTGTTCTTGGTACTGTGAAACTTACTAGCAGGTAAAACACCCATACACATGAAATATTAAACATAGGTGGATTCTGGAGGCGTCAGACAAAGCGAGATCGAGGCTAGTGAGAGCAGTTGCTTCACAATGAGCAGAGATAGCACCTGGTGAGAATCCTAGTGTCAGAAAGCACTGAGACCCTGTTTTCTCATTAAGTAGGAAGAGTTGGTGAGGGAAAGCGTGCTGAATCTGGCTGGTCCTGGAGGGTTCCAGGATGGCCCATCCTAGTCAAGGAGAATATGTAGTTCTTTTTGAAAAAAAGGTCTGCCACTCAGCCTTGTTGGGAATCCAAGTTCTGAAATAAACTAGAATGCAAACAGTTCTCTCGGTGCATGAAGGTTATCTACTCAGCCACAGCTTGCTTTGTGTGAGACATTCTGAAGATGTGCAGAAAGGCTAGTGGGTGAGGGTGTAGTTCAGCATTAGAGTACTTGCTAGCATGTGCAGGGCCCTGGGTTTGGTTCCTAGCACCAAGATAAAATTATGGCTATTTAAAAATTTTGGATTAAGGGGAAATGTAAAGTTAAAAACCTCAAAACAGGGCCATGCAGATGGCTCAGTGGTTCCAAGTGTTTGCTGGTCAAGTCTGACAACCTTAGTTGGGATCCCCAGAACCCAACTGAGAAGCCAGAGGCTGTGGCTCATGTCTGTAATCCCAATGAGATGGGCAGAAACAGGAGATTCCCCAGGAAGTGCTCAGGCTAGCTTGACTAGAGTAGACAGACAATACAGCAGCAAAACAGACTGCCTCAAAAACGAGGCTTGCTGGGCAGGATGGCCCCCGCCTTTACTCCCAGGCCTTGGGAAGCAGAGGTAGGCACATCTCTGTGAGGTTAAGGCCAGTCTGGTTTACATAGCAAGTTCTGAGAACTGATGGCTGAACACGTTCTCTGATGTGAACAAAGTAAGTATACACGTCATACAAAACACCCAACACCTCTAAACACTAGCCCATTTGTTCCACTAATATGTGCTCACATGTAGCTCCTGAAACTGGACCTGTAGGTTTGAAGCATCACTTGCCAAAGTGCCCACGTGATGAGTCTACCCGACCTGCATTTCATCCATAAACCAACCCAGCAGGATTCTGCAGTCAGGGGGGCTGGCTTATTGTATTGTTTTCTTCTACTTAGGGTTTCTCCATGTAATAGCTCTGGCCGTCCTGGAACTCTGTAGACCAGTCTGGCCTTACCTTCCGAGTGCTGGGATTACAGGTGTGTCACCACCACCTGACTGTTTTCTTCTACTCCTTTCCCCTTTCTTTTGTGACATCCACCTCCAGGTCTTTGGCTTGCTGTGGTCCCTTGATCCTAGTATTCCAAGCTCCATCTCCATGACCTGTGTTGCCTTAAATACAAGAACAAGCTGCTGCTTGGCCTGGAGGGGAAGTGCTTTGTTGAGGTTCCAAGCTTGTATTGATTTGGGTTCACAGAAAAAAATTAGTGTAGGTTAAACTAGGAGAATGAGTCCTCAGTTGCTGAGGGACCCCTGTGACTCATTTCCTGTTTGCAGATCCCTACTGGCTCTCTCTCGGATTCAATCCTTGTTCAGCTTGTCTCTCAGCCTGGACTCCAAGCCCAATTTCCACTTCACCCGTGTGACTCAGTGGTGATCAGATGAAACCCTTTTGTTCTCAGCTCGCAGCTGGTGGCATTTTGTGCAACCATCAAGTCATCACTCGACAAGGACAGTGTCAAGCCAACACTGCCAGTGCTGTTGAGTATCCTGATACAGCCTGCATACTTTCCCAGGGTCCTTCAAGTGATTAAGGCTTCACACTGTGATTTTACAGTGTTCAAAGAAAGTTTACATGGCCTCATTGGAGCTTAACAGCAAAGTTATGAAATAGCAGGTGGTTATTACCATTTTATAGCCGAGGAAGCCGGTCAGGAAAGGCAGATTACAGTGTAATCTTGAGGTTGCTATTTACTTCCTTTCTCCAAGCCTTAGTTTCCTCATCTGTAAAGATAAGCATGGAGTACTGTGTGATCTCAGGTCTTTTCAGGTCAGGGTGTATGACTGCATCCATGACCCTGTGAAACTGAAATAGGGCTTGAGAACCAATATGGAGGATGAGCAAGAAGAAAGATGAACCAGAAGACAGATCTAAAGTGTACGAGGTGTGTAGTTAAAAGCATTCACAAGTAGTTAAAAGCATTCACAAGTTTTGTGAAGGAAGCCAGTCTCTGAGATGTTAAAGTGTTCCACTATAGTAACCATTTTACTATATATGTATACAATAGTGTGCGCTGGAGACATAAGCAGTAAAATGTATCTTAATAAAACCAAACAGTGGTTAATACCCAAGACTACACCTGGAAGTGTGCCCTGCCCTATGGGGATGGGAAGTGGAATGCCTCTCCTCCAGGATGCAAGTCGGCTAGAAGGGCTTGCCTGGCAGGCATCTGGAAATCCCATGTCATGTCCAGACGCTGCAGGTGGCAGCATCGCATCACAGGGAGTGGTCCCACTGTGGGCAACATGGCAGCTTCTAGCCGGGAAACCCAGACCTGCTTCCGGGTTCCGTACTGCTGGCCAGGCTACTTCCGGCAGCGCGATGGCTGGGTTCCCGGGACTCGAACGGAAGTTCCGGCGGGGGCGGCCGAGGGGGAAGAGTGTGTGTCTGTGCGGGAGAAAGGGGAGACTCGCCCGAACGGTCTTGGAAGCCCCTGGGAGTGAGGTACCCAGCCAGGCATGCGGAGTGGCTGCGAGGGTCCCGGGGCGGCGGCGGGGAGCGGCCGGAGGGCGCTGTCCAGTCCTGGGACGGCGGGGTCAGGGGCTGCGCGCGTGGCGGGAGAGCGGCTGCGCGCTGGGGAGTGGGAGACCCCATTGTGGGGCGGAGGCTCCCCCGGGTCAGTGCCCCTTTGTGGGCGGGTGCGAGCTCAGGGGCAAGGTAGTAAATGCCACTGTAGGGTTGTGATGACCCTGGGTCCTAGTTCCCACTGTGGAGAATGGGAGACACCAGGTCATCCTTTGGAGAGTGGGTGCCGGGTGGAGGTGGGAGTCCCCGGAGCCGAGAAGGAAGGGGATCCTAGCTTAGAGCGGCAGGTGCATTCCCTGTGGGAAGAGGAACCTCAGGGTCAGCGGTGTGGAAAGATGCTGTGTGATCTTCCTACCTTATGGAGGGGCAGTTGGGGTCAGAGCTGGAAGGTGGGAGCCTGCAGGAGGGCGGGGCGCCCTTTAGAAGACACTTAAGAGGCAGGTAGCGGAAGCTTCCGGAGTTTGGAGGATGCTAAGGATGGGAGGGGCCAGCCAGCCTGATATTCTTTTGTGTTGGGAGTCCCAACACCTGTTCATTTGGAGACCCATTTGGATCCAGTGGCAGCAGCAACAGCAGGTAGCCCCGTGGAGGTGGGAAGGCTTGCAGCACCAGTTTGTGGTGGAAGATGTCAGAAGGGAGTTGTTAGGCTCTCATGGGACATGGGGGGCTTCCAGAGGCCCTAGGAATTTTTTACTGAGCCAGAAACTGCTGTGAAGACTGGATAGGGACTGGAGGGGAAGAGAGGGGAAGAGAGGGAAGATGGGGAGGTGGGTAGGACTGAAAGTCTGTTTCCTTGGCATTTTTCTTTCCTTCATCTCTCTAGGGCCAGGACTCAGGGAAGAGGGGCTCCAGGGGTTCCAGGAAAGGGATACCTGGGACCTTGGGAGGATATAGTTAACACTCAGATGCTTATGGGGGAAGGCTGCAGGAAACACCCTGCCTTTCCTTGTCCCCCATTTTCAACCCCCGTGCCAGCCCATCTGTACCACGCTTAGGCTCTGGGGTTATGTCAGAACCAGGGATGTGAGTTCTAGACCATGAGGATGGCTGCCTCTGCTTCTCAACTTTGGGATAGGACCAACTTTCTTTTTTGGTTTTTCATGACAGGGTATCTCTGTGTAGCCCTGGCTGTCCTGGAACTCACTCTGTAGACCAGGCTCGCCTCGAACTCACAGAGATCCACCTGCCTCTGCCTCTTGAGTGCTGGGATTAAAGGCATGTGCTACCACCCCCTGGCAAGGGCCAACTCTCTATCCCTCTGCCCCAGACTTCTCTTTGCCTGTGTTTTCTCTCAGCTCAGAATCAAACCCTGGTGACGTGTAGAGCTGATGGCCCGGGTGGGCTTCTTAAGCCAGAAGGTTTCTCTGACCCGGCTTTGCTCTTGACCTACCGCCTTCCCTTGCACAGGCCCAGCCTGCAGGAAGCCCTGCAGTGTATGTGTGGTAACACCATGTCTGTGCCCCTGCTCACCGACGCTGCCACCGTGTCTGGAGCTGAGCGGGAAACGGCCGCGGTAAGGACCCCTGGGCCAGACTTGTGGGTGGTAACTGGATGTAGGCAGTGTGGGAAACATGGAGGTGGCAGTATGAGAAGGGACTAGCCTGAAGCTAGGAAGGGGTTAATAATCTGTTGGCTCCCACCTTGACTCCCCCAGGTCTAGGGCCTGGGGGAGGGGTGAGCTGGAGTTGGAAGATCTAAAGGGGTCCTTCCCATCCCGTTTTTGCCTTTTTCCCAGGTTATATTTTTACATGGACTTGGAGACACAGGGTGAGTGAGCTGAGGGGTGAGGTGCTCCTCCATCAGGTGGGGATGGAGGGCCATTGTCCCTCTCAATTCTTCCTATACCGGTGCCTCTTCTTCCCTCCCACAGGCACAGCTGGGCTGACGCCCTCTCCACCATCCGGCTTCCTCATGTCAAGTACATCTGTCCCCACGCGTGAGTGAGGGGCTGGCGGGAGTCCTCTAGTCCTAGGCCTGTTCTTTTCATCAGCTGCCTCCTGGGGCTTGGGCTTAAAGCAGTCAGGCCTTGTCCAGTCTTATCTCCCTAGGGCCCTAGGAATGGGCTCCGGTTCCTGCCTTCACCCCCAAGGCTTCCTAGACCCAAGTCCTCGTAAAAGGAGCCTTCCCCAAGTACTCACCCTCTGAGCTGGACCCCATCACCGGGTGTTAGTCTCTGCTTCTCCATCCTCACCGCTGATGCCCCAACCCCAGCCTCCAGCCCCACGTGGCAGGTTGCCTGGCAACACTTGAAACACAGGCCCTGCCTGCTGGGAGGGGCCCCCAAGGGCAGTTCTGCCCATTCCCAAGCTCTCTACTGATGCTTTATCCCTCCTGAGACCTGGCCACCCCTCCACAGGCCCAGGATCCCTGTGACGCTTAACATGAAGATGGTGATGCCTTCCTGGTGAGTTTGGGACAGGAAAGAGATGGGAACTGAGGGAGCTACAGGGGCTGGTCAGGTCTTCCAAAAACTGCTGCCTCTGCCTGCCCAGGTTTGACCTGATGGGGCTGAGTCCAGATGCCCCAGAGGACGAAGTTGGCATCAAGAAGGCGGCAGAGAACAGTAAGCCCCCAGCCGCTCCCTCCCCACCTCTCCCTCCCCAAAGCACTGGGCAGTGCCCACTTGCTCCCTTCAAGCCTCCAGCAGCTTCCTCCACCCAGTCATACCCTTCCCCCACCCCCAGTCAAGGCTTTGATTGAACATGAGATGAAGAACGGGATCCCTGCCAATCGAATCGTCCTGGGTGGCTTTTCGCAGGTGAGGAGGGTGTGAGGGGGAGGGGCTGGGTGTCTGAGCTGTTCTCTCCTGACCTTCGTTCTCCTCTCCCCAGGGTGGGGCCCTGTCCCTCTATACAGCTCTTACCTGCCCCCACCCTCTGGCTGGCATCGTGGCATTGAGCTGCTGGCTGCCTCTGCATCGGAACTTCCCCCAAGTGAGTGTCCCTGTAAGGTCCTCCTCTCCTGAGGGACCCTGGGGCTCGGGCACTGTGCTGCATGTGGCACTGGTCTTGCCTTGGAAATTCTTTCTGGTCCACAGGCAGCCAATGGCAGTGCCAAGGACCTGGCTATCCTTCAGTGCCATGGGGAGCTGGATCCCATGGTACCCGTTCGGTTTGGGGCCCTGACAGCTGAGAAGCTCCGGTCTGTTGTCACACCTGCCAGGGTCCAGTTCAAGACCTACCCAGGTGTCATGCACAGCTCCTGTCCTCAGGTTAGTGGGGATGGCCTGCTCCAATGCTCTCCCTCCTCCCTCCAGTGAGGAAGCTCACAATCTCCCCTTATCCCAGGAGATGGCAGCTGTAAAGGAATTTCTGGAGAAGCTTCTGCCTCCGGTCTAACTAGTTGCTGGCTCCCATCGTGGTCCCCCAGCTCACGAGGGACCCCGCAAACAATCACCGCACCATCTTGGATCTGAGCCGGTCGAACCCCTGTCCCTTCTTTTCCCACCCTGTCCTCTTCCCACTGGCCTCTGGGGCAGGTGGCTGAGGCTGGCCAGGCCTTCCTGCTGGCCTCGGCCATCTGGAAGTCAGCAGCAGGGGTGGGCTGCTTTCTTACCCACTTCCCCAGAGGCGGGCCCCAGCAGCAGTATTGGAGGGGCTGTAGGCAGTGGGAGAAAGGGGCCCAGCTGCTGACCCACTCACTCAGGACCTCACTCACTAGCCCCGCTTTGGGCCCCCTCCTGCGACCTCAGGGTTTGGCCCGTGGGGCCCTCATGGGCCCCCCACCCCAACGATTCTGCCCGGATAATCGCGTCTCTCCTGCCTCACTGCAGCTGCTTCTGTCACGAATGTGTCCATGGCCCGGGGCCCTTGCTACTGTGGGCTGCCTGCTCCTGGGCAGGCAAGCCAGCGAGGAGGTAGAGTCCCTCAGGGCCTCCCCTCAGCCCCGCCACCAGGGGGGCTGGGCCCTGCCTCCCCATGGCCCTCCCTTGCAGGCCTGGAGCCTGCAGGGCTGGATTGAGGTTCAAGGGTCCCCTGCCCCCTCACCCTCACTATGTCCCCACTCTAGGGCAGGGAGGTATGGGGGAGGGGCTGTGTCTTGTCTTCTGTCTCCATGTGGTTTTGGGTGTTTTTCTTGTTTTGTCCTGGATTCCGATAAAATTAAAGAGATTGCTTCCTCAACTCTCAGGCCTGCCTGATGTAGTGCAGAGTGGCCATCTGTGAGAATGTCCCAGGATAAGAAAACATTTTTATTTTAAATACTTTGGAAAGCTCAATCACAGCAGTGTAAGTTAGTGCCTGGGGGAGGCTATGGTCCCAGACCCTCTGGTCCTCTCAGGCTCTAGGGTCCCTGAGCTCCTGGACCCTGGGGGAGATAGGCTGGAAAGACCCAGGCTTCTTCCTGGTTAGTGGAGCCAGACAGAGGTCTCCTGCCTGGAGGGCTGAACAGGCAGCTGGCATTTGAGGTAGGGTGGCCTCAGCTTGCCCCCAGAGCATGAGGGTACAGGGTCCTGTGCAGGCTGGAAAGCAGGCAGCTGCTTCTCCTCCTTTTCTGGTCCATGGTAAGGAGGTCCTCAGGCCTGTGCCCCAAAGCCGGAAGGGTTCTGCTTCTGCCAGCGCCATAGATCTTCACCTGTGCAGACATGGGTGGTCAGAGCTTGCCCGAGGACAGCCCAGAGCGGAGTTCCCCTTTTAGCTAGTTCATCAATCACTCTTCCAGCCTAGGCAGACACTCACACATCCTGTCCAGCCCCAAGGCTGCTGTCCAGCCCAGCTCCTCATGGGCCAGGCTGGGGTTGGCATAACAGGCTGCCACGTCACCTTCCCGCCGTGCCACCACCTTGTAGGGGATCTGTAAGGGAGATAGTGGGTACCAGCTGAGCAGGCCCTGGGCCTTAAGAACCGCAAGCAAGGGCTGTGTCACAGGCACTGAAGTTCCAGATGGCTGGAGAAGGGCATGCTGGGCTGCCTACTGCATGGCGGGCCTACCTTCTTCCCTGAAGCCTTCTCCATGGCTTGGACCATCTGCAGGACAGAGTAGCCTGTCCCTGTGCCTAGGTTGTAGGTCTGCCCGGGAGAACAGGGGATATTGAAAGGGATGGCTTACCCACCCCCCATGACACATTTGCCCCAGATTCCAACCCTTTCCCTCCCTGGCTTCCTACCCGGCAACCACATTGCTCCTTCAGCTTCTTCAAGGCTGCTATGTGGCCCTTCGCCAGATCCACCACATGAATGTAATCCCTTACCCCTGTAGAGGAAGTGGTTGGATGGGAAGTTGGTCCCCTCAGTCTCCCTCCTTTCTCTGACTCCTAGGCTCACCTGTACCATCCTCCGTAGCATAGTCGTCACCAAAGACATTCAGGGCCTCTCGCCGCCCAATTGCCACCTACGGCAGAGGTCAGGTCAGCCTCCTCAAGAGCCTGGTACCAGTGGTACTCCAGGCACCCTAGGATTATCCCCCTACCTGGGAGACATAGGGCATGAGGTTGTTGGGGATGCCCTGGGGATCCTCGCCAATGCGGCCGGAGGCGTGGGCGCCCGTGGGGTTGAAGTACCGAAGCAGCACTGCGTTCCAGGCCTGTTGTGGTGCGGGTCAGACAATGGGGCCGGGGTGCACGCCGCCGGGAGTCCCAACCCAATCCACAGCCGTCTACCTCGCCCATGTCCGTTCTGTGCTCTCTATGAACGAGCGAGGGACAGCACCTGCGTACCGTTTGCTGTGCCCTAAAGCAGGATATTGCCACTTCTGAGCAGCCTCTGTCTCCTTGTGGTAAGAGTGCCCAGGATCCCAATCCTGGGCTCAAAGTGGATGGGGTGAAAAGCTGGGGCAGGAGGTCCTCACCGTGTCCGCCCGGCACAGGTCCCGGATCATCTCCTCGATGAAGAACTTGGACTTTCCATAGGGGTTGGTACAGCCCCCAGTGGGGTGGGCCTCGTCCAGAGGCAGGTACTGGGGGTTCCCGTACACGGTGGCTGAGCTGCTGAACACCAGATTCTTCACCCCGTGGATCCTCATGATCTGGCCGTGGAGGGGAGGGTCAGTGGCCTGTACCTCACGAACTAGTCCCACTTGTTACTCCACCCTAGGAGGGCGGGCCTGAGGCGATGGGCACGATCAGTTACAGAGAGGGAAACAGGCTGGGAGGTAAAGAGAGGCATGTGTCCAAGATAATACAGCTTGGGTCGTGTCTGGTTCTCCCACACAGGCCCATACTGTGGCTGGCATGCCAGAGCGCCTGGGGCCCAGCTGGGGTCTGTGTCCCATTCCTCTTACCTCCAAGAGCTGGATGGTCCCTGTTAGGTTAACTCTGTAATAATCCAGAGGCTTCTGCACTGACTCGCCCACAGCCTTCAGCCCAGCAAAGTGGATAACAGCCTTAAAGCTGTGCTGCATGGGCAAAGCACAGGTCAGAGGAGGCTCTGCAGCCTCAGAACTTGGCTCCTTCTGCCTGCCAAGCAGCACCGACCTTTGTTTTGAGACAGGGTCTCTCTATGTAGCCCTGGCTACTCTGGAACTTGCTATGTAGTGGTGGCCAGACTGGCCCAAAACTCACAAATGATCTGCCCGCCTTTGCCTCCCAAGTGCTAGGTTTAAAGGCGTGTGCCACCATATCCAGCTAGCACCCACCTTCTTAAAGAGTTGCTGTAGGGCTGCCTGGTCCAAGATGTCCATCTCCTCAAACTCCACAGAGCGGCCTGTCAGTTCCTGGACCCGCCGCAGGCTCTCGGGCATGGAGTCCCCTCCTGGTGCGGCATGTAGGGGTTATCAGCATTAGAAGATGGAGTCCTAAATAAAACCCCTCCAGAAACCACTCACTGCTTCCCATCCAGCTCACTCACCACGAATGGCATTATGGAAGTTGTCGATGACCACGGGTGAGTAGCCAGCCTCCAGCAGCTCCAGTACTGTGTGGCTGCCGATGTAGCCAGCCCCACCTGTGACCAGCACCTTCTCTGCCATGGTGCCTGGTTAGAGGACACAGAGTTTCAGAGGTGGCTGAAGGTGTCTGCTCAGGGCCTCCCTCAGGGATGCTGGTCCCTTAACCTCATCTCGGAGGCTGCAGTTGTGGGCCCTAGTTTAAGGAGGGGCTCAAGGGTCAGCCCTGGGTCTGACTGGATAACTATCACTTTCTGGCTATAGGGGCTGAAGCATCCCTACCCTCTGTAGGTCATAGCTTCCATCTCTATGACTAATTACTGTACACATATCATGTATTAGGAGGGCCCAATGAGGCGATTTAAAGGTCTGCCACCTGTATATGTAAGAGTCAGGCACACCATATTGTCTAGTTCCCACTGATATAGGGCGGGAAGATGGGATTTCTGAGAATCCAACCTTCCTGCTTCCTTGTCTGGAGAATGGGCAGTCCTGGGCAGAAGAGAACACCGCTTCAGGATTGGGATGCTAGAATTTGAAAAAGGGGCTTGTCTCTATAAACTCAGGCCTTCTCCCTGGAGCGAAAGGTTCCTGGGTTTGGTGACTAATGTCTAGTTCTCTAACAACCCTCACCCTGGAAGGTCAATTGGGAGGAAGCAGAAAATACGGTAAATGACTTCAAGGGTGGGGTCCTGAGCCAGGGAGGCGAGCCTGGCTCTGAGGCTGGGTACCAGCTGCCCTGGAGTGGCTAGGGCTTCTCCACCCTGGGGCAGCCAATAGCTCAGTTTTGGCACAGCTGGGCCACTCCTGGCTTGAGGCAACAGATCCCGCCCAACTTCGGGCAGCACCGAGTGGGCCAGTGTCGACGTGGATTTGGCCCGCATTCCACTGCCAGGTGTGCATCCCCGCCCTGAGCAAACTGCTGGGCGGACAGAAAGGAAATCCACACACTGAGGCCTTTCATTCTCGAGATCTGGCCTGTTGCCGTCTTTCTCCAGGCTGCCTCAAGTCGCTGCTGGGGTTACTCTGCTGCAACTCACTGGACTGGGCGCCCACTGCATGCCAGACTCACTAATCCGCACTTGTGCGTCCCCTCCCCACCGAGTTTTCCCCACATCTGGAGGAGGCAGGTTGTTTCCACTAGCACTTGGTACTAGGGTCAGCCCATAGTCAGTCTGCCTGAGGTCACACAGCAGCGAGAACTGGGCTGGATGGGATCCCCTAGCCTTCTCCCCGCTACTCCCCGCTGCTCCCGCACTGCGTACAGACGCAGTGAAGCAGTCAGCGCGGGGCCCTGGAGGCAGAAAGGCTGCTCTGAGGCCGCTCTACTCCAGACCTGGGCAGGTGACCTTGTCAGTTGTCCCCTCCTCAGTTTTCCCAGTCTGTACAATGGAGGGGCGGGGACGGACGCTGGGCACCAAGAGCCCAGGCGCGGCCCAGCTTAGCGCTGGACTTTGGTCCTGGGCTGGGGGCGCGAGCGGGGAGCCAGACCTGGAATGAATGGGCTCGGGTGGCCTCCGCCACCGCCGCGGGAAACGCGAGCGGAATCGGGGA
>CABHPH010124711.1:0-18403 GCA_902168325.1 Peromyscus nudipes
TGCAGAATACAACTTCTTGATGTTAGAAAGGTTCTTGTACCCTAGAGTTGGATTTTTAATTAATTAATTTATTTTGGTGCTAGTGATACTAGACTTTCTTAATGTCCTATGAACAGTTGAGGAATGGCTTACTTCCAAGATTCCCAAGACATGCTGGCCTTGATTGCTTCTCCTCACTCTGTTCCTGCTCTTATTTTTTTTTTTGTAGTCCTGGGTTGCCTGTTCAGTTTAGAGTTCCTGTCCAGGTAATGCCACTTCATTATTCCTTTATTTCACCTCCAAAGTGACTAGACGAACTTGTCTTTTAGTTATTGACGCATAGTCAGGAGCCAGGGTAGATTTTTGGGTTGGCCTCGGAAGAGCTATCCCATCCCAGGAGCAGTGTGCACCCCTTTTAGAAGTTCTTTCTCTACTCTGCACAGCTCAGAATCGCTGCTCTAGATCTTAGTGGTTGGCATCTAGGCCAATGGTGTCTAGTACAGGATGCAAAGGGGCTGGTAAGTTTGGCATGGGCACCGTGGTTGTAAGGATGGTCTTGGCTGGGGACTTCATGGACTAGGGCAGTTAAGGTAGGAAACCCCAGGACAGAGTTGATTGAAGGTGAATGCTGAGGAGAATGAGTTGCCAGGTCCATCTGTATTGTCTTTAAGATGTGCATACAGGGAAAATGTGTTCCCATTGACTGAGGAGGGCAGGTAGAGTGTGAACATTCTCCACGATATCTGAGCCTGGCCCTGAGAGCCAGCATGCCGGAGGAGACTAAGGCTTTCTCTTGCTCACTTTCACCTCCTCAGCCCTGCAGCTGTAGTTGTCGGCCCCCTTTTCTGTTTGTACCTTCTTGCTTCTTTATTAAGCTTTATTTTTGTAGCCGTAGAATGAGACGGGTACCTGCGGTTGGATGAACAGAACTTTTTAACGGAGCAGCTCAAAATAGAATGAGCTACTGTGTCACTTTCTTTCCCTCGGTGGAGGTGTTTGAGTAGAGATGCTGCCACCTGCCAAGATTTGGAGGTGGGGGCTGGGAACTGGGTGTCTACCCCAGAAAGTGGGGGAGATAGCCCTTGAGGACTGCTCCCCTTTCCTGTGAATGCTGTAGTCCCTTCACAGCTGTTGGTACCTCCACATTGTTTTTCAGTGTTCTCTGAATTTCAGGGCAGAAGTGCCCCAGCGTCCATCCCACTGGAGGTCTCGCTTCCTATGCTGCTATTTCATTCTCCTCTAAATGCTTTATTAAAGAAAATTCCCTACTCACTTAGGTCATCCTGATCAGCCACTCTTCGGCTTGGCATATCCTGGCAGGCCAATTGGTGCTAAAGTGGGTTGAGTGGGTGGCTAGCAGGTTTTTGTTTTGTTTTGTTTTTTTTGCATATGTCAGTGGAATTTGGACTTCACCTTTCTTTGTTCAGAGTGGAACGTTGAAAAAGATAAGGAAAACTTCAAAACCAAACCAAAACACAGAGATCCCACAAAATTGAGCTGGACCAGCTTCCGAATTTTACAGACGAGGAGTCAGACTTACAGGGAGGTTGTGTGACTTTCTCCCGGAGTGGAACTGGGTAGAGGTGGGATCAGGGCTGAGAACCCTGAAAGGACTCCGGTACTCTTTCCCGGATGCCTATCATGGCCAGGATGTTGCTTATATTAGTTCTCAGTGCCCCTGGGACCAATCACTTTTATTGCCAATCTATTTTGGGTCCCTGTCCTTGTGGTAATAAATCATTCTTTCAGAGCTCCACATTTAACCTTGCTAGAGTGTGTGTATGGGGGGGGGCACTTACATAAATGCATTATTTTTAACCTGCCTGGCATGCTTTGGTTGGTGGTAAATGAATGTGTGGAGAACAAAGGTTTGTGGTTATCCTGAAGCCATCACACTGGGTTTCTTTCTTATGAAGTCTTATTCTGGATGCCTCTCTGCTTTCCTAGGATTCTGTGAAGAGAATTGAGTGTGTCACTTTGTGAGGGAGCAGCGTGCTTTTTTTTTTTTCCTTATGCTTTGATATGATGGGTTCCTTATGGAGTACAAGCAAGCTTTTCTTCATATCTATGCTCTTAATACTAGTTAAATTGCAGGCTGCAGACTTGAGTTGCGTTTTGAAGCTTGGAAGCTGTGGCCGTTGAAGTGATTGTGTTCTGAAGTAGGTCCCTGGGACCCTCGACATTTTGAAAAGGAAAGCTGAAAAAAGTGTACCATGTTAGTGAATGTTGGCCTCTCCTTCTGAGGTGGTGTACCACCTGCTTTAGAGGGATTTAAGGAATCTAAAATGAATAAGTAAATCAATCCAGAAGTGACTTTCGAGAAATAACATGAGCAGTAAAATTATCACTGAGAACAGCTTTCCACTGAGACATCGCAAACTGGCTTATTGACGTGGGATATTGTATTTTTTCCCATTTGCAATTTAACTAAGATTCAAGTGAAGATTTAGCTGAAGCTATTTTAACCCTTTAAACTTTTCACCAAGATTTTTAAATGAAGTCATTGGTGATGTTCAAAGTGAAATGTGGCTTAATTATGATTTTTTAAAGGTATGGTTAAAAAAAATGCAACTAAGATAGTTTTTAAAAGCTTCCCCCCCCCCCCAAGACAGGATTTCCTCTGTGTAGCCTTGACTGTCCTAGAACTTGATCTGTAGAACAGGTAGGTCTCAAACTCATAGAGATCCACCTACCTCTGTCTCCTGATTGCTGGGATTAAAGGCATGTGCCACCACCGCCCAGCTTTAAAAAGACTTTTTGAATGTTATGATGAATTTGGAATTTGTTCTTAATTGAAAGTAAGAGGTAATGTTTGAAGTTATCAACTTAAATAAACTATAGCTGATATTTATTTTGCTAACTTGCTTTACTCCTGCACTGAGAAGATAAAATTTTAATCTCATATTCTTGGCAGAATTCCAGAGAAAAGTCAGATTCTTAATCAATAGCCACACTTACCTAGAAAAAAAAATCACTTATGTTGATAGAAGTGAGCTCTGTTATACTGTTGAAAGCAGCAACGGTGACCTTCGTCATCCATCATCAGTTCTACCATGGAGTGGTCTTTATTACCGTGAGTGCATTATCTTGACAGTACTGCAGGCAGACAGGTCCTCGGTGGCCAGTGAAGAAAGCAGAAAGTGTTTGGGTAGCAGTTCCACACCAGTGGAAGGGGTTTTCTGTTTGGGTGTTCTATCCCTTGTTTCTGCTTCTCTGTTCTCTGCCCCCCACACGTGGTGAACTGACCGGTGATTGAGGGATCTGCCTGGAGCACAGGTGTGCGTTGTGTGTTCTCACGCTTTATTTAATCTGATGGGGTGCAGCGGCCAGGAGGGGCCCACAGCTGGAGTAAGGTCCTCTGAGGAGCTGTTCGCCAGAACAGTAGCCCAGGAATGAACGCACTGATGGGAAACTTTGCGGTGACCACTGGGGATCTCACTGCTGCTTTACTTTGCAGCTGGAGCCATTCTGGGATAGTACATGCCTGTGTCTCTGAATTGATAAAAACAGCCCAAGGCAGTGGGGGAAGGCTGTACCGGCCTGAGTGTGTGGCTGTCTCCTCTGCCTTCTGTCCCTGAGTCTTCCTGATCTCTGGCGTTAGATTTCTCCTTCCCCCAGAGAAATCTTGTCTTAACCAACACTCCACCAAACCCCAGCAAACCCGTACTTTACCTCAGCTCCCTGCCAGTTTATAGAGACCAGTATCTCCAACATGGCTCTCCTAAGGTTGTGATGTATTAGGGGTCACGGGCAGACCTTCTTGTTTATAGGAAATATTGCTCTTAACATTTATGGTTAGTGTGTAAATATTCAGCTTTAATTCTTAGTCAGTAGTAGAAACATTTAATTTCCCTCATAGTTGTGTTTTGACCTTAATTTCCTCTTTCTATTCCCTATCCATGTAAGGAAACCCTTTGAGATCCAGTTAAGGCGCCTCCTGCCCTCTTGGGAAAGCTTGTGTGCGTGTCACAGGGGCGAGGAGCGGGTGGGAGAGGACCACTTGGGTGGAGCTGCAGGAACTGTCTCTCTCCCGAGACTTTGCCCCTGTGGAGTGGTTAGTCCGATGGCACATGTGCTGTGGGGGCCAAAGATCTGTTGTTGATAAATGTACTTGACTTTTAGATCACTAGCCACATGGCTGTGATTCTCTTGGGAGGGGATTGCAAAGTCACCTATAGACAAGTGTGATGTATTAAGTCCATCACCCCATTTGGGTTTTTCCTGGGGAAATAAAAATCCCTTCCTGGGTTTGCACGAGAAGGATGGCTTGGGAGAACTGTCTGGCATGTCAGTAATAAGTGAGGTCTGGTACTTAAAGCACAGGCCACTTGGCTTTCAGTAATGACAGTTACCATTTCCGATGCTCTAAGTGTTCCCTCTCGGGTGGTCTTGGCTGCTGGACAGTAGAGGCAGAGTAGTACAAGCAGCAGGGTCTGCAGAGCCCCTGCACTCCTGGCATTGAAGAAGGCTTTCTAGGGATGAATGGCGTTTTCGGAGACAGGCTGTCCTGCCCCACTGTCCTTAGAGCATCCCTGTGTTTTCTGACTTTGCAGCTACGCATTTCTCATTCTGAGGAGTGAGTGAATTGTTATTGTGTCCATATCTCCCCCACAGAAGATCTGTAACCATAAAGTAAACAACTGTTCCCGAACTTGGAAATGTAATTCACATGTGCAGTTCACATGTAAAGGACAATCTCTGATATTTTTAGATAAGAGTTTTGGGTACTTTTTTCTTTGTTGGTTTCCATATTTATTTTGTTCCGCTTCCTCTTCTTACACTGACCCCATAATACCTTTCAATTTATTCATTTTCCTGTCTCTTTCTCTTTCTCTGTCTGTCTCTCTGTGTGTGTGAGAGAAACAGAGACAGAGACAGAGAGAGAGAGAGAGAGAGAGAGAGAATGAATGAGAATTTGACTCAAAAGCATACCTGTTATTCTGAATCTACCACACAAGAGCCATTTAACTCCAGCCCAGCCCCCCAGGAAAAGCTGGTAGTCTGTTAGTATTCTCTCTTCCACTGGCCACTCAATGCTGTGATTTGTCAGGTCCTATGTAAGATGTTCTTTTTTTTTTTTTTTTTGACTAAAATCTCCTCTTCAGCATTTGGTTGGTGTGGTTTTGGGTTACAGATGAGCCTGTCAGCTTCTGAGGGTGAATGGCCTGCCCCATTTCCCTCTATAAAGACACCGGTTCCCTTTATTTTCCTAACAGAGGGAGAGAGAGTAAAATGACCACTATATACAGCATCCTGCAGAGTCTGGATTATCATTTTAAAATTTAATACGTAGACTTTCTCGCTCCCCAGCCATCTTGGCGGCTGGTCTTGGTTGGGAGCTGTCCCGCACCTAAGGCAGGAAGATGGTGGCCACATAGAAAACGAAAAAGTCTCTGGAGTCGATCAGCTCTAGGCTTCAACTTGTTATGAAAAGTGGAAAGTACATGCTGGGGTACAAACAGACTCTGAAGATGATCGGACAGGACAAAGCGAAATTGGGTATCCTCACCAACAACTGCCCAGCTTTGAGGAAATCTGAAATAGAATACTATGCCGTGTTGGCTAAAACTGCTGTCCATCACTACAGTGGCAATAACATTGAATTGGGCACAGCATATGGAAAATACTACAGAGTATGCACACTGGCTATCATTGACCCAGGTGATTCTGATATTATTAGAAGCATGCCAGAACAGACTGGTGAAAAGTAAACCAGGAAAGTTTTCCTTTAATAAAACTTTACCAGAGCTCCTTTAAAAAAATTAATATATAGATCCTTGGGTGTTGATGGTCAAAGCTATAATTTAGCAGTGCAGTACCAAATAAAAGTTGAATGAAAGATTTCAGTATATAGCAAGCATTTCCCTGTGTTTGTCTGGGCTCTGTAATTTAGTTTCTGTTTCTCTTTTCTTACCTAATTCCAAGAGATGCTACTTTTATACAGATAACATAAGTAGCCGCAGATATCCAAGTGAGGTGTGATGGCCCCATTGTTTTATTCAACTCACATCTGTTGCAGACTACAGGGAAGTCTTGATTGAAGTGTGGTTCCCATGTCTTTGGCTGTCTGGACTTGGATCTAAGTGCTGGGAAATGTCTGTGGCTTTAAATGCAGTGTTAGCAGGGTGGGAAGGGCCCAGCGAGCCAGCCAGGGATGTTCCTTAGGCCATCACCATGTTATACGTTATAATGAGCCCTCGGGCTTCATGTCTAACTTAGGAAGAGAACATGCGGGCATGAGGCGGACAGTGGCCTGGGAGCTTCTTTTGGAGGGGCAGTTTTCCTAAGTGACTGTGGGCGTCTTGGCTTGTCTGTGTAGAGCTATTTTGTTGTCTCCACTCTTCCTTTGCTGTTTTTCATGTATAAGCAGACTCTCTTGAGATACAGTGGTAAGGAGGAGGCTCATTTCCCATCTCTTTAGTGAGGCAATTCTTGGGCATTTGTTTTGGGCTCTACTATTTGTGAGGTTGGTGTTCATCAGCCTCACTTTTTCTGGTCTCCTCGTAGTTGATAGACAGCATGATCCTTACGGGATTTTCAAAAATTTTCAGTTTTACTTCTTAGCATTTAACAATTTCCAGAATTAAGAGAACAGAATTGAGCTGCTGTTTAGTGTGAAATTGTGGGTTACTTTTGACCCATTATTACAGTAAGTCTTTTATTTCAAAGTAACAAAGGTAATAATACAAAGGGCAGGTCCACATCAGCTTAATTGAATTGTAGCTTCATTGTTACTTTTGCCTATTCAGGATGCTTAGTTGGCTGTGTCTTCACTGTTAATTACATTTAAAGTTACAGTTACTTGGAAGGGGAAGAAACCATTTTGAGAAGTCAGAACTCATACTCCGCAAAGAGGAGCTTTCCTCTGATTTCCTGCTTGTTACCATTTCACTGTTGGCCTTGTCCGTCTCTGTGTGGATTTAGATACATCCTTTATGTACTATTTTGATTCTGAACCATTGGAGAGTAAGTGGCAGATGTGCTTCTCAACTTGTGGGGTAGCACCTAGCTCACATATCAGATACTTACATTACAATTCGTAACAGTAGCAAAATTACAGTTAAGAGTAGCAATGAAATAATTTTGTGACGGGGGTCACCACAACGTGAGAAGCTGTATTAAAGAGTCGCAACAATAGGAATGTTGAGAACCACTGCTCTAAATGGTTCTGTATGTGTTTCTAAGAACAAGAAAATGTCCTGATGTAATGATGAAGATCAGGAAATTATTGTTACTACTTTTTTTGAGACAGTATTTCATTAAGTAGCCTGGCTAGGCCTTGAACTTGTGATCTTCTTGATTTGCCCTCCTTGGTGCTGGGATTATGGATCTGTAGCACTGTATTTTGTGAGTACAATAACATCACCTAAATCTACCAACTTAATAATTTTCTGTTTGTTCCAGAAATGCCCTTTTAACAATTGAGAAAAAAATAATGGTCCATGATCATTTTAGGGCCGCGTATTACATTTGGTTTTTATAGCTCCATGGATGTCATCAATGAGACTGTCTCCTTAGTTTGTCTTCTCTGTTACCTTGATGTTATTGAATGTTTGTACTGATGACCGTCTGTCAGTTGAGATGTACTCATTAGGTTCAGGCCAAGGGGTTTTTGTCAGGAGGGCTTCCCATAACACATGTCTGGGAGCAATCCCACTGCACCCAGCTGCCCCCTGCATCCAGTTGCCTCACTGTCATCCAGCTTTTCCCCTGCATCCAGCTGTTTTACTGCGTCCAGCTTCCCCTTGCCATCCAGCTTCCTCATTGCATCCAGCTGCTCCACTGTATCCAGCATGTCCCTTGCATCCAGCTGCCCCACTGCCATCCAGCTGCTTCACTGCCATCCAGCTGCTTCATTGTATCTAGCTTCTCCTCTGCATCCAGCTGCCTCCCTGCCCTCCAGCTGCCTCCCTGCCCTCCAGCTGCCTCCCTGCCCTCCAGCTGCCTCACTGCATCCAGCTGTTCCAGTGTGGTGTGTCCCTTTCATTGCCTGGTTCAGGTGGTGACTCCAGGTCCCTTTGTAATTCCTTAGCATTATGTGGGGAGATAATTAGAGGCTGTGCAAGCCCCCTTTCTTTCCTTTTTTCCGTTGGTTAGTTGTGGCGTCTCTTGTCGATTTGTCTGAATTACTTGTTACTCCATGGTTTGCCAAATGGTGCTTTTTCTAACAGTGTCGTTCTTTGTTACTGTTTTCCCACCGTAAAGAAGAGGCTTTCCTTCTGCTTAACTTAGTGTGTGGTGGGAAGCACGGCCTCCTGAGCTGCTTTCTGTGCATTGTGTTAGTTAGAGCCCTGCCGTTGTTACCTCTTTGATGCTCAAATTGTCTGCAATTTGGGCAGTGGCTTCAGGCTGGTTCCTTTATCTTTCCTGACCTGTTTCCATCATTTTATTTTATTTTTAGCTCTTTCTCACTTCATGGCACAATAAATAGTTCAAGGATCATCTTGTTTTTTCCTCGCCCCAGCCCTGATATTACTGATTCATTTAGCAAAGTGGGCACTAAGTGTGCTCTTTGCCTGTACAGCCTCTCAGTGGACTGAGCTCATGAGTGTGTGTATAAATACTGCATAACCAAACACACACTTAACATAATTACACAGTTGCATTCATACTAAGGTCTCTTTCTGCACCTAACCGTAAGAAAACCCTGTTTTAGAATCAGGCATCTGGCTGACAGGGTGCTTTGTCTTGCTGGTTCCATGTTTGTGACTCCACTTGGATGGTGAGGTGTCTGGCTTCTCTTACCTCACATGCAGGAAGCAGTTGCAGAATGCTCGCCTCTACAAGGCAATACACACACGTTTATCTTCACGTTGAAAATGGTGGTCAGCAGTCCTGGTCAGTCTTTGTTCCACATAGGGCCTTGTCAGGTCGTCATCCAAACAAACAGATGAAGCCGTGATCTTCAGCTCCGTCTGCAGCGTGCTTTCCCATGATGCTAAAGTGCAGAGTTGGAAATCAGGAGTGGCCGAGAAGGAAAGAGGTTAATTTCAGATAGATACAGTTTATTAAAATGACACCTATGCCGGGCAGTGGTGGTGCACGCCTTTAAAGCACGAGGGAGGCAGAGGCAGGTGTATCTCTGTGACTTGGAGCTACAGCCTGGCTACAGAGTGAGTTCCAGGAAAGGCTCCAAAGCTACATAGAGAAATCCTGTCTCAAAAAACCAAGAAAAAAAAAAAACCTCTATTAAAAAAATGACACCTATTATGGGGGAAAGTTGATCATCTTCCTCTCATTGTACACTGATTGCTGGAGAGAAGAACTAAGAAGGAAGATGTTAGTTAGCTCAGTAAGAATACCTATGAGGTGTCTGTGTAGGAGCTGGAGGGAGAATGATTGTGACCGGATGAGGTTGGATTGGGCCCATATTGTCTCAGGACTCCAGTGCACTCTGCCACTTGAAGTCAGGAGTCATGGTTTGAAGATGTGGTGCTGGCTGCCTTCACTTGACCTTTCCCAGAGACCACCTGTGGTAAATGTAATGCAGTGCACTCCTGGCTCAGTGTGTGCTTTCTGGGAAGGACATGAGTGTATACATGTGTGTGCACGTATACGCACTCAGTTCTAGAAATCATAAAACGATGGGTGAGGCTTTTTGTGTTATGGGCAGAGTATTTGCTCTTCTGGTATTGTTTACTTATTTAATGATTATTATTTTTTCATTAAATCATAATGTGGAATTTTTGTCCTTGATTTGGGGAGATAGGCTTAATTTCATATATTGTGTTCTGGTCTTTCTATAAATATTCTCATTCTTGTTTTATTGCATTCTGGGAAATTTGGCTGCTGTACCTCCTGAAGTCCTTCATATGACTAAAACATTTTGTCAGAAAAGGATAGCGGTTTCTTAACACTTTAAGAAAGAGGTTTTTGATGTTAGTCAAGTTGGAGAGTAGAAGGTCATGACTGAGGGTGGGATGATTGCTAACAGGCCAGGTCTTCTTGGGGGAGGGCTTTTGGGAGGTGGTAGAAATGTTTCTACATTAGAGAATGGTCCTCATTTCACAGCACTGAATATATGAAAACCAATGAATTGTATTCTTTAAATGAGGTGAGATTTATAATACTTAAATACAAGCCAGTGAAAGAAAGGGGTCCCGATGGTAGATGCTCAGGTGTCTTCAGTTTTGGGGTGTTTTCTGTGATCCCTTTGAGGAAGGTGATGATAATCCAGGCAAATGCAGGTGGAAAGAGAGCTCTCAGGGCTCTTTTTGAAGCCTTTTGGGACAGGCTTAAGGTTACTGAGTGAACAGCGTCTCCTAGGAAAGGTGGACCAGAGTCCTCAGGGAAAGCAGCATTTTCCTGGTGATGACTCCCTCTCTGACATTGTCTTGTGACTTGATCCCAGCTAGGAAGCTCTCTACTGGTCCCTCTTTGTTCCCTGGAATGGGGGGAAATCACTGTATTTGACAGGAGATTATGGACCTGATCTGACCTCTGCTTGCAATGTGGTGGCATATTTAGACTTTTGTAGACCTTGGATTCAGTTTTTAGTGTCAAATGAAAAGAATTTCCTTCCTACTGATGGTCTCAGACCCAATGAATTGTTTTTTGGGAAGGGAAGGGCATGGCTGAGTAGGGTGAAACTGGCCATAGTTGGGTTTCCTACAAAGTTGTGGGGAAGTTGACAGAAGCAGCTTTCTGCTGTGTTCCTTCCTGCTGAGAGTGATGTTAGCATGATGTAATTTCACAGCCATGCCTCCCCGAGGGCTGCTTATGTACCGCACATTGGAGTCACTTTTGCTCACTTAGCATGGGGACCATGATATGGAGTATCAGCTTAGATTCCCAAACAGAAACCATTAATTTGCAGGCAGGCATATATACTCAGTGGCAAGAATTTTCTTTGTACGCTGTGGCGTTCAGTTGACACTCCGTACAGTTGACACTCTGTACAGTGTGTTTTAACCTCACTTGAAAGCAGGCATCTCAGGAGGAAGACAGGATTTTGTGAGGCTTTGAAATTGTTTTTGGGCATGGTTCCTGAAAGAAGTGAAGCTCCAGGACTTTTGTTCTTTGCAGCGCTCTGATATTCTCTGTTCTGGTGTATACATTAAATGCACATAAAGCAGGCTGGAGGGCATCCACTGTGCAGAGTACCTGCAAAGGGGCCAGAGGCTTAGGCACAGAGCCTCTTAGCACAGTGCCTCCTGTTGGGCGCTGACCTTCCTGAGATGCATGCTCTGTCATTGGTGTTTCTTGGTTCCAAATGCCTAGCTTAGCATTCGTTAGCACTTGAAGTGGTTTTCATCTTCAAAGGACTTTATGGGCATTATTTAATATACATGACACTGTAATGAATGAGCTGTTTATCCCCTGAGCAGCGTCAGTATGCCGGGTGCCATACAGCTGGAGAAGACAAAAATACTGTTCTGTCCAGTGGGAGTTTATAGTCCAGCGAGGCAAGATGATTAGGCAGGTTCTGTTTTGGCCTCCTTTTAAAATGTGCTGGGGAATAATGTAAAAGTTAAAATTAAAGAGATGATCGGCGAGCACAGGCTATGTAATTGAAATTGCCCTCAAGGTGAAAATGAATTTTGAGATGCTCTTAAAAAGACATGGCGTGTTAGGTCTCATTTCTCACACGTTGCTTGGTGGAAGTGGTGTCTTCCTCTGCTCTAGGCTAAGGCGGCAGTGTAGACCAGGCAGGATCAGTCTCTCCGTTCTCTTGCCCTGCTCATCCCCAATGCCTGCTTTTATTTGCACTGTGTTGAATGCTGCATTGCAATGGAGATCTCATGTGAGGGCCAGTGGATGTCTGAGCTGCAGACCTGGTCTGCTCTCTCCCCAGCCTTGGCAGAGCCAGGCTCCAGGGAGACTCGAACTTGTTGCCCTATCAGCATGCCCTGCACTGTACCCAGTACTTCTTGCTTGCGTTTGCTGGTCCCTCCCTCTTTGTGGTTTGCTACAAGCTCCGTTGCCTTTGGGAAGCTGCACGTGTCTGTCCTGTGCGTGCTTCCTGTGGTCCATTGGTCTTGGCATGGCACCTGTGTACAGCTGACTTCAGCCCTGCTTCCTCTTTGTTGTAGTTATTCCTTCACTTGTGGGTGTGAGCTGCTGGGACCTCTGGTCCCCCTGTAGCTCCCAGGAGAAGCATAGTGAGCAACTCCTTCCTGATTTATACCCACGTTCCCTTAACTCAGACCAGTGCATACCTGGACTTTAAGACACAGGCACTCTCCGTCTAGTTCTAGGATAGCACCCTGGAATCTGTAATCTAGATGCACATGTAGACAGGTCCTCTAGGCTGTGCTAAAGTATAACTTAGATAGTTGTGGGCTCTGGGGATATATCTGTCCAGTTATGCTATAATAAAGAAACATCTGAGGCCAGTACTTACCAGGAAAACGTGTCTATTTACCTCACAGTTTTGGAGGCTGAAAGTTCCAACCTCAGTCTCTGGAGAGGGCCCCTGACTGCTTCACATCTTGGCAGCTAGCAGATGATGAGAGCCCATGCAGGCAGTGGAAATCCCACTGCAAGACAGGAAGACAAAGTGATTCGGAGTTCAGGCTCACTCTCCATAGCTACTGCTCTCATGAGAACTAACTCAGGGTCTCAGGAGAACAACCTGAATCCCTTCTGAGGGCAGTGCTCCCAGTGACCTGGGGATTTCTCGTTAGGCCCCACCTCTTAAAGATCTATCCCTTCTCAATATGACCACACTGAGGACCAGAGCTCTAGCTGGTATATATATCCTTTGGAAACAAGGCATATGCACAGTCTAGCAGGGCACAGTCAGTACTGAGTAAGGTATGATGAGAGCACTGTGTAGCTGGAGTCAGTGTACCTGGAGCAAGTGAAGAGCCTGAGTATGGCCGTCTATGCAGTACACATGCTTTGTGAAGGAGAAGACACAGTTGGGCCCCCAAACTAAAGAAGTGATAGTTGCCATAGAGATGCTGAAGGAGATTGGAGCCATCACCTCGAAAATTATCAGAACAGATGGCTTGTCATCTACGTTCTCCCAGCCCAGATTCTTTATACTGATACTCGGAGCACCGCAAATGCCAGCTCTTTGTTCTTTGACTGTGGCGATGACAGAGTTCATACGGGAAGGTCTGAAATGGGTGATAGATGCCACAGACACAGTTACAAGTGGGGGTGACGTAGGGTGGGGGAGTATGTGAAGCATCTTGGAATGGCCTCTTTAACTCTGCCCTAAGAACACACATACAATTTGTATTTTTTTCAGTTTATGCTTTTTTAAAAATAAATTTCACTCTGTCTCTTGTTATTATTATTTTTGATGCTGGAGAATCAAACACAGGATCTTGTGCAAGTACCCCAGCAGTGAGCTACATTCTCAGATCCTTCACTTACTATTTTGATAGCACTAGTCAGGGAGGTACACACACACACACACACACACACACACACACACACACACACACACCACATATGTATTTTGACATGTATATGTATCTGGTAAATGAAGTGTGTGTGTGTGTGTGTGTGTGTGTGTGTGTGTGTGTGTGTGGATTTTTTGTTTTGGAGGTAAGGTCTCAGTGTGTAGCCTTGGGTGCCTGCCTTGAAACCATACTTCTGTCTCATCCTTGCAAGTGCTGGGATTCTAGAAGAGCACCACCAGCGCCTCGCTAGTCAGGGATCATTTTATCTCCTGGCTTGATAGAAACTGAGATGTGGTGGCAGAGGTTTGTTGGCAAAAGAATTTTGTAGGACCATTTTAGGTTTAGACAATACATTTATTTCCAAGATGTTATCATATATGATCAGCTGAGTAAAGGGGATTTTTGTAAGGTGGTATTTCTGAGGTTTTTAACCTTTTTTTGTTCTGTCCTGGAATGACATAACCTCGTGATGATTATACCTCCCCTTAAGAACAGTAGTCTTGGGAGCTGGAGAGATGGCTCAGTGGTTAAGAGCACTGGCTGCTCTTCCAGAGGACCCAGGTTCAATTCCCAGCAACCACATGGTAGCTCATGACTGTCTATACCACCTGTTCCAGGGGATCTGACACCCTCACACAGACATGCAGGAAAACCACCAATGCACATAAAATACACATAAAATACATATAAATAAATAAATGAATGAACGCTCTTTCTGAGGGAGCTTGACTGAGTTGGCAGATAACACAGACCCTCTGTGCAGCCCGTCGTTTCTCGTTTTCACCATGACTACAGAGAGTGGAGAGGTGCTGAAAACTCTCCACACTAAGGAAAGGATAGTTCTTTTAATGTCACTTCAAAAAACAAAAACTTACGTTTGAAGCACTGGTCATTATTAATATAGTTGTAGATTCTTATGTGCTGAACATATTTAGAAATCTTTTTTTTTTTTGTTTGTTTTTTGTTTTTTGAGACAGGGTTTCTCTGTGCAGCTTTGCACCTTTCCTGGAACTTACTCTGTAGCCCAGGCTGGCCTCGAACTCACAGAGATCCGCCTGCCTCTGCCTCCCGAGTGCTGGGATTAAAGGCGTGCGCCACCACCACCCGGCGTATTTAGAAATCTTATAGACTTTCCTGCATTCATTCTCATGAGTTTTACTGTGTGTCATCCATCAATAATTATTTGCTAAAGGAATGAACAAGTAATTTTTGCAGTCTCCAGACCTTTTTGCACTGCCGATGTCTGGCTCTGGTTCCTGTTGATTGCGCCTCTGCCCATGGAAGGGCCTTTTGCTTCTCTGCTCTGTTTTTCTGCTGCTGGATTCCCATCTTTGCAGCAGAGATCCGTAGCCAGTTGGACACTTTCCTGCCAACGATAGAAAGATTGTTTTAAAGCTTATCATAATGGCTCTGGGAGCCCTTGACTAGCTGGCATGTAGGAAGCCCTGGTTTGAAACCCAGCACTATATAAAATCATAACTTGAGACTAGCCTTGGCTAAATGAAACAAGAGAAACCACCACCGCCGCCGCCGCCGCTGCCCGTCACCAAAATTCATCTGGAAAACAGTTTTAACAGAAAGGCTCAGCCGTTAGAGTGAGGGAAGTGTGGGAGTAAGCCACGGTTTCTTGGGTGAACATGACAAGGTACTTGGCAAAGTTGGCTGGGCTGCCTGCTAGCTGGGCTGCGGCAGAAGGGGTCAGTGCCCGTCTGAGTGAGTTAGAGGGAAGTTGTCCAGATGTTGGGATGCCTGACTTGAGAGGTCATTGGTGTTGTAAAAGCTGGTGGCTTTGTTGTGTCTGCCTTTCTGCAGAGTACTTCGGGAAGATCCAAACAGTGGCCTCTCAGCCAACCAGACCACTGTTAACCTTTGCTCAACCTCTTGCCCCACTGGTGTTGATAGGACTCGCCTTTCCACTCGGTCGTTCCCTTGTTTGTCAGCTCCTCGACAGGAAAGACGTCGCAGTGTGTGTAAGTCAGATGCACCTTTTTACCCATCGGCTCCATATCCTGAAATAAAGGTATGTTTACATGTCGAGTGACTTACAAAATATCAACAGCATGTAGGGCCCCGGAGAACTGTGCATCAGGTATAAGCTGAGGCAGGATGGATGGCCTTTTCACCGTGGCTGTGGATATGCAATGGTGAGGACCCTGGTTCCCAGTAAACAAAGGACTGTGAAGAAGAGTGGGTGAATTCCAGTGGCCTCTACGACCCTACACTGCCGTCTTTAGCTTAGCCTCCCTATAGCCATGTTTTCATTTTATTTTACAGTTGTCTATCCACCATTCTTTCTCAGGCTCAGGGTTTCATCTACTTTTCCAAGGGACTTTCCTCATTCAGGAGAGTGATTCACCTACAGGTCACTCTCCCTGCCTCTGCCCTTCTTAAATGCCTTCTCTGCCGGGAAGTAAGCTTTCCCAAGAGGCCCCAGGCCCTGTAAAAAGCTGTCAGAAACCCCTCCTTGAGATCTGTGTTGACTCTGCCTGGTGGTGTCATTCTTAGGCCTGTGCCTGGGTGTTCTGGCCTCCAGAGGCGACAAGGCAACAACAGAGCAGAGTGGCCTGGGGCTGCTGGGCGCACCCACTCACTCTAGCTTGCTGAATGTTTTTCTTCCCAGGATGAACACTTTATTTTTATTTTCTGTTAGTGTTTTCTTTCTCCTGTGTTTTTATCTTCTCTCTTTGACCCTGGTAGGTCACCTGATCCACTCATGCATGGCTAGTCACAGAGCAGGGAGGCAGAACGAGGAGGTCGTATGTCGTGGTCCCCCCCACCCCCCCCAGCCAGGAATTTGGAGAGATTACTGAAAAACAGTGATTCTCAACCTGTGGGTCACGACTACCACAGGGGACAAATATCAGATTTCCTGAATATTAGATACTTACATTTGGATTCGTAACAAGAGCAAAATTACAGTTATGAAGTAGCAACGAAATAATGTTATAGTTGGCGGTCACCACAACATGAAGAACTGTATTAAGGGGTCGAAGCATTGGGGAGGTTGAGAACCCCTGCTAGAGTCTGCTAGATTCTGTGTCAGCCCCTCAGCACAGTCATCAGCTGGGAGGAGAGCTGTGCCTTCTGAGGGGCTGCATACTTCCTCTCCTCAGAGTCTGTACCACTCTCCCCTCCTCCTGTCTCTGCTCCTGTGCCTCATCGCCTGGCAGTCACTGGACTCACTCTCTTTCAGCTTGAACTTACCTCTTTAACCAGTGTTATCTGGATTACAGTTTGCATTTGTTATGATCCTGGTGAACTTGTCTTAGCTCAAACCTGATGTCCGTCATTTTTTTTTTTTTTTTTGGAGTAATTTAGTCCCTTTTGTTAAACTGCATTATTTCTTGAAAATGATTTTGGCTCACCTCTGCCCTAGTACATATAATTTCTCCTTGATATTCTATTTCCAAACTGTACTTGTTGTTGAGCGTGAATCTCCTCCTATTTGTGCCCCTGGTGCTCGGGAATGAGCAAGGGATGTTGTATCCCTGATCTGGGGGGCCAGTTCCCTTCCTGTCTTGGGAGTCAGGTGTTCAGTGGTTAACTATTGAATCGGCAGACTTGGGCAAAAGTCCCAGACATTTTATGGTATGATGTCTGTCCTCACTGATAAAAAAATTTGTGGGAGCAGGAAGAAAGGAAGAGAGAGTGAGTGAGCGAGCATGTTCTTGTAGATGAGGAGTTCAGGGGGAGGCTTAATGGAAGGTTGGTGGAAGAATGTCCCCTGCTTGCTTGTTCGTGTTGCTGCTGGTAGCCGGCTTAGTGCTGTTCACTGCTGCTAATGAGTTACAGTCCTGCTCTGGGCCAGGGCTTCCGACTCTTGATTGGCAGGTGCACTGTGGACCCGATTGGTCTTTGCTGATTGATCCTCAGGGTGGATCAGTCACAGTGGGTGGATCAGTCACAATGAGTAGATCGTGGAGAAACCTCTATTACCATCCTTTAAGATTTGAGCTCTCATTGCCTATGGCTGTGTTTTGGGTGTCCATGTCTTAGTGATCACATAGCGGACAGGTCATTTTAGGGAAACAGTAGCACTGGGAAGATGTCTGAGCTCTTTGAGAATACTTTTTATGGGAGTATGTTCTATAAGTCAGTCAAGAATGTTCGAGGCCCTTCTCTGTCTTCCTCTTCTTTGCACGTTAGTTCCATTTCTGGGACTTTGTCTCACTCCTCCTGTCTCCCTTGAGGCTTTATTTATGTCAGTCCGAGAGCAGGCCACAGGGCCCTTTAAAGATGCACGTAGATATGAGGCCAGCCCAGTTTTTCTCATAAGTAGGTCATGTTGTTTCTACTAAGTAGGATTTCAAAAACTCCTTAAAGAAAAAGTATTTTAAGGACTGACCAGCATCTACTCTCAACCTTGTTTATGGCATTTGCCAGGAACATGGTGGTTTCTGGGAATGCCTGGGTGAGCAGGAACAGCCACAGGACTACCAAGGCCTCCTGTGTCCACACCAGTAGGCCAGGTGGTGGGCCTGGAATGAATACCTGGTCCCTGGAAGTAGGTGACTTCGAACCTGCACAGCAAGGGCCTGTTCTATCAGCACTGTCGCCAGGGAGTGTGTTGTGGGCCTCTCTCTCCATGAACTACGAACTCTTGCTTTTCCTGGTGACTAGAGAACAATAGATCTTGCAGGTCTTCATGAATACGCCTTTTATCTGCAATGCCAATCATCTGGTACTAGTGTATTCAAGCCCTCGTGAATCAGGAAGAAATTACAATAGATTTGTCAGCCAGTCCCCTAAAGAATCCTTGGAAAAGTTTTTAGGATTCTAATATTTTTAAAAATTGTTAGGAAGCCTGACTACCTATGGAAAGCGACTGTGTTCACAGGTGTAATATTCATAACTCAGATTAGCAAAGTGCTTTACCTTTGGTTCGAGGGCTGGGTCCTCAGGTGTCATGTGTCTGCTCTGTAAGTGAACTTTATGTATGGTTTACAGAGCAGAATGCAAGAAATATGCTTTAGGAAAGTTTATATGGTCTCCCAGTAGGTGCTTCTCACACAGGTGAGTCCCTGAGAGGTTCTCAACACATACTATCTTTTAATTTAGTTAATTAATTA
>CABHPH010124712.1:7247-25208 GCA_902168325.1 Peromyscus nudipes
GATAGATAGATAGATAGATAGATAGATAGATAGATAGATAGATAGATAGATAGATAGATAGATTGAATATGTACCTGTGAATTGGTCTGTCTTTGTGTCTCATCTAATGAGATGGGATTTGTCTACTCTGTTTCCATCATTCAGTCCAGATGCCTATTAACAAATCAATACATGAATAAAATGAAGTATTGGTAAGCATAATCTGTGAAGAAGAATGAAATTATGTTATCCTGAGGAAACTAGGTGGAACTGAAAATCATGATAAGTGAAGTTAGCCAGGTGCAGACCAATGCCATGTATTTTCTCTTAGATGCAGAATTTAGGTATAATACCACATTTTGTGCATGGGTAGAAATATGATGAAAACTGTTGTTTTATACAATTAGTATTTGCTGACAAAAATTTTTAAGAAGAGTAGGTGATGGCATAAATGTGGATTTCTAATAATGTGGGTTCTGCTGGAAACCTCTGACTTTCCTGCCATCTGTGTTTAAACACACCAAGGCTTGGTAATAGGTTGATCCAGGCATTTATAATTCGTTCCATTGTTATTATCCATGTAAAATGCCCCCCCTTAGACTCATGTGTTTGAGTCCTTGGTGCCCAGCTGATGGCACTGTTCTAGATGCAATGGAAACTTTGGGATGAATGAGTGAGTGCAGGCCAGTTGGGGTGGGACTTGAGGCTTATAGCCTGGCCCTGCTTTTGATCTTCCTTTTGATTCTTGATCTACCAGGATAGGAGGAGCTCCTTCCTCACACACTCCTGCTGCTTCTCCAGTGTCTATGGACTGAACCCTCTGAAATGGAAGCCAAATTAAATCTTCTCGCCTTAAGTTGATCCTGTCCTGATACAGACCATACAGTGCTAAGACCGTACAGTGTAGTCCATTCGCTCATTTAGTGATTTTGAATTATACAGTACACCATTAACTATGATTATTGTAATGTGCAACAGAACACCAGAACCTACTCTTATTTTTCCCAACCAACACCTTCCTTCCTCTGTCTATCCCTGCCCCCCCCCCACCTCTGGTAGTCCCCTACTCTCTGTTTCTATGGACCCAAATGAAATCATGCAGTATTTGCTCTTTTACATTTGGCTTTTTTTGTAGATTACGTCATTAGTCTCTAGGTTCATCCAGGGTTTGTCGCAAATGAATTTCCTTTTGGTTTTTCTCCATCCATTCATTCTCTGTTGGAGATTCGCAATGCACTGAAGTCTGGGCCATGTTGATGCTGCCGTGAACACAGGCATGCAGACAGCTCTGAAATATTGATATCACTTCTCCCGAATTGGTACCCAGTAGTGAAATCGCAGGGTCATATGTCAGTTCCATCATCTCCAGCCCTCTACAGAATTCCATCTTCTCCATGTCTTTGGGGGAACTTTTGCCATACCTCCTTTTAGTCACAGTCATTTTAACAGGTGTGAGTTAACATCGGGGGCTTAATTGATATTTCTATTTGTTAGCAATGCTGGGCACTTTTTCATCTGTGTCATCTGTACATCAGAAAAGTCTGTTGGGATCCTTTGCTAATTTTGTGATTAAGTCACTTGCTTTGTGGCTTTATTGAGCAGTGTGAGTTCCTTATGTATTTTCTGAACTGGCTCTTTGCTCGGCATCTGATGTGTAGGTTTGTTGTATTCTTCAGGTTTTCTTCACTACGTTGCTGTGTGAAATTCTCTGATTCTTAAGCATTAATATGAATTATGAAAATTAATGATATAGGAAGAAAAATATTTTGAATATTTCTATGATTTTATTTTCCTAACAAAGGCCCCTTTCCTTCACAGAATCTCTCTGTTGCCTTGGTTGAGCCTGAGGCCACCAATAACTAAACATTTCATGAGAATTGATCCTCATCTTCAAGGTGGTTGCAGCTGGCTGAGCAGATAAAATTAACTATAAAATCAGTCTGCTTCCTTCCCTAAGTACAAAAGATGTGCTATATTATTCTAAGGGAACTTCACTATGACTTTAGTGAACAATATGAATTCTGGTAACAGTGAAAATTTATTTCACTTTTAAAAACTTCATTTTCAATTCTAAACTTCTTGTTTGGTTGCATTTAGTAAGGAAAGGGGGAAAATGTTCAATTTAGGGAAGTATATTAAATATATGATAATTGTAGTTGGAAAGTTTCTCTGGTGCCACCCAGCCCCGTGGTCCCAAAGCTGCTTATAAAATAATCACTCAGAGGCTTAATATTATTTACAAACTGTGTGGTCTATGGCAGGCCTCTTGCTAGCTAACTTGTATAACTTAAATTAATCCATTTCTATTAATCTATGTTTTGCCACATGTTCCATAGCTTACCAGTCTGCTGGCATGTTGTTCCTTGGGCAACAGTCTGATGTTTCCCTAGACTCTGCCTTTCTCCTTCCTGTCTCTCTCCTTGGATTTCCCACCTGCCTCTGGGCTGCCTTGCCATAGGCCAAAGCAGCTTTATTATCCAATGGGAGCAACACATATTCATAGCATACAGAAAGACATCCCACAGCACTTTTACACTCACAAATATAAGATAGATGATAAAAATATTTTCTTTATAGACTGAGTATTGTAACTATAATTCTTGCTTGATAACTTTGTTATATATAATTTTACTATATTAAAGCTAAAGCCTTCCTTTTTGATTAGATAGAAAAGGGGAAGTGTTGTGGGATGTCTTTCTGTATGCTATGAATATGTGTTGCTCCCATTGGTTAATAAACAAGCTGCTTTGACCTATGGCAAGGCAGCACAGAGGCAGGCAGGAAATCCAAGCAGAGAGACAGGAAGGAGAAAGGTGGAGTCTGAGGAGATGCCAGCACCCCCAGGAGAAGCAAGGTGTGAAAGTATCGGTAAGCCACAGCCACGTGGCAACTTATAGATAAATAGAAATGGATTAAGTTATAAGAGCTAGCTAGCAAGAAGCCTGCCATAGGCCATACAATTGGTAATTAATGTTAAGCCTTTGAATGATTATTTTATAAGCGGTTGATGGACTTTGGGGCTGGACGGGACCTGAGGAATGTGGGACTGCAGGGCCAGGAGAGACCAGAGAAACCTTCTGGCTACAGATAATAGATATTTTTCTGGTTTAGGGCAAGGAGTACAAAATAATTTCTTCTCAGAGGTGGGGAGGCATGGTTTTGATGTTGTGAGTGCTTGAGATTGTGTGATGTTGAGGGACTGAATTCTGCCTGCGTGAGACACAGAACAGGACACAGTTGTCACAGGCACCCAAGGGACTTCCTCAAATAATCCAGATTATTCCAAACGGAATACTACCAATTTATAGAATAATTAATTAATTGCTAATGAATTGTAACCTCAAAGAAACATAGTGCATAATAAATAATGCTCATTATCAGATAATCAGCTGATGACTGCTCTTGGCAAGACTCGGACTGGAGTTCAGTCCTGGAAATATAAAATCTTTTGTCAATAAAGTGACAAAGAAGATTGTTTAGGCAGAAGTCTAGCAGCCATGCAGCTGCAGAGGAATTGAATTATTTTGAGTAGTTTGAGAGTGTATTAGTTAGCTATGGTGACCGTGGTAAGGCATTACAAACCACCCCAAAGCCAGTAGCTAAACAGAGAAATTACTTTCAATGACGTGGCAGTCAGCTGGCATGGGTCTGCTTCGTTCATTCCAGAGCTCTGCTATTGAATGTTCTGAATCCTCATCGGGGTAGCAGATGAGGAAAGACAAAGGAGTTACAGCAAGTCAAGCCCCCCAATACACAAACATATATTTTAGACCTTTGTTTGGGTCAACTCTGCCCATTGGCCCTTAGCCAAAGAGAGAATGCCAGTCTTTTGGCTGGTTCCAAAATCGAAGTTCAAAGAATTGTACCGCTTCCAGGTTCTGGGGTGGTATGTGACCACACTGGGACTTGACTACAAGGCCATTCACCTAGGAGAGTCTCCTTTGCATCATGGAGCCCTGTGATTTGCACTGTTTGAGTTAGGCGTTGTCCTAGATGATTTCGCACTTGAAATACAGAAAAAATGTTTCTTTAGGACAAAAGTCCGTGACTCTGTGCTTTAAAGAACAGATAGTAAGAGTCATGGGTTTTGCATGCCCTAATATCTGATGTCTGCTGTTCAAATCTGGCTCTGTAGTAGGAAAGCAGCAGATAGATGTATGTAAACAAAGGCATATAACTGTTTCCCAATAAAACTTTATTTATAACAAAGTAGGTGGTTGGGACTGGTTTGAGCACTGGATTTGACCTCTTCGTTGCAAATTTGCAGGAATGTGATATAGCAGATTATGTTCTATAAATTTCCCCGGGAAAACATCAGATGTTATTTTGCTATTCTTATAGGATTACATTAACCCATGTCGTGTATTCTCTGACCTGTACCCTCATACCAGGAAACTTAAACTAAACCAATCCACAGTTGTTTCCAAAGCTGAGGTTATTACTACATAATTCCTGTTTGTTGTATAAGTCATCAAGTGTTAATTGGAAAATAAATTCTTAGATGCCTGCCCCATGCTCCCATCTGGATTAGTAATTCCTGCTGGATTCTGTTGGGCACACTGCCGCTCTGGATCCTTATCGCAGGGTTTCCACAGAGACTGTCTTCTGGCCTCTGACATTCTCTCTGAGCAATCAGAAAATACTTTAAGATCAAGAGTAGACAATTTTCTTTTCTGTGGAAGAAAAATGACTTGGCAAATTAATGTAGAAATGAGTCATTCGTTTCTATTTATTTACAGCCGGGAAACGTTTAGTATCCAATTTACAAGGGAGATTTGTTCTTCCTCTTGCTGAGCAAAGGGCACTCTGCCTTAGTATACTCTCTAAATTTTGTCTAGAAGATTTTCAGTTGAGTTTCCTCTTTCTCCTGTTTGTCTCTTGTGTATTTCCTCATCCACTCATTGGAACACAGCTTAGGGTATCACTGGCTGTCTCATGCCACCTGGAAGCAGTTTCATCAACTATCTATCTGAATTTGCAGTTATTCCTTCATTTGTGTGTCAGGTAGAGGCTCACCGTGTAGCCCAGACTGGGTTAGAACTCATGCCAAGCCCCCTGCCTCAGCTTCCCAAGGCTGAGATTACAGGACAAGCCACCATTCCTAGTTCTAATTCCTTAGGAAGCTTTACTGCAGGAATTCCTTCCTAAACAGAGACATTACTTTTTCAAGGTGTTCTCTGCATAAAAATATGAACTGTTCATTTGGATGCTGAATCTCGGCTCCTTTCTTTGCATCTCATCATTGGTGTGTTGGGCAGAGTGGGCCCCAAATCAGAGATGCTCCTTTAGATGTGAAGGCAAGATGTGTGCGTGCTCTCTGACATGCATGTTAGGTGTACTGAATTCTCCCCCGCCCACCACGTCCCTCCTCTCTCTCTCTCTTCCTCCCTATTTCTCCCCATCTGTCCTTCCTTCTCCCTACCCTTCTCTATCTCTGTTTTCTTTCCCTCTCTCTTCCTCCCTCCTTCCTCTCGTCCTCTGTCTCTCTTCTCTCTTCCCTCTCTTTCATCCTTGGCCCTTTTCTTTCCTCTCCTTTATTCCGTCCCCCTCTCTTTCCTTCTGTCTCTTTCTCTCCTCACTTCCCTTTTGTCTGCCCCTCTCTTCATCTGTTTCTCTCCTCCAGCTCTCTCTCTTTCCTGTCTCTCCTTTTCTTCACCTATCTCCTTTCTCCTTCATTCTCCCTACTCTTCCTTCCTTTATCCTCCCCTCTCTTCCCTCCTCCCTCTTTTCCCTTTCTTCCCCTTCTGTCCCCTCCCCTCTTCTCTCTCCCCGCCTTATCTCTCTCTTCAAGGTAACCTAGCAGAAGTCGGTACAATTTCGGTCTTTTAAAATGAATTTGTCAGTCATTCTTGAGATCCAGTAGCTTTATTTGACAGATAAGTGAGGGTGAGCCATACTTTCATATTGTATTTATGAGGGGAAGCAGAAAAGGAGCATAAAGTGAAGTCCGGTAACTGAGTTGACTTTATTTGTAGACTATTTATTCAAAGGAGTAAAGAAACTCCTTACTAAGAGCCTCTCCTATATGCCTCCAGGGAGTCAGGAAAATGTCCTTGCCTCAGAGTAGGCCACCGCAAGGCTGGAACTGGAACCCGGCTCTGTTCACCACCCTTGTGCTGTGCAAGTCTTGGCTCTGAAAGGCTGTCTAAGCCAAGCTCCTGGATTTCCGTGACCCTGAAGACAGCAATGCCTCCTTTAATTTAACTCACACACTCACTTGTTTTCTGTCTCTTATGCACACTGAGTTCCTGCACTGTTTAAACTGGACCACAGCAAACCTCCAGATGCCTCAAGTCTCCTTTTAAATAGAAAATGCAGCACGTTAATTGGTGCCATTGTCTCCAAAGACTCTTCACAAGGGTGACCTGGCTAGCTGGAGGGTTCTTTTCCTCCATCCACTAAAGAGTTGAAAGATGAGATGATGGTCCAGAGAAAGAGAAAACTCAAGTTTACTGACAAGCGTTACCATCTCCCAGGATGGGAAGAGGCCTCCGAACTGGGAAGCACTGACTCTAAGGAGGACTATGTTTTCTGTGGGTCAAGTATTCCCTCCTCAGAGACCTCCTTTCTTCCCCATTGAGAGTAAGGTGTTCCAACACTGTTTTCAGCATGAGAATTATGTCCTCTGCTTCTGACCTTGAGCATGGAAACAGATGCAATAGAGTCCTCTATCTCTGTCTCGGGCACAGGTATGGAAATGACTGCTTACCAGTTGTGACTAGCTTGTGACCTAGCCCCACTTTTCCTTTTGGTATAAAGTTTGGTGCGGGTGGGGTGAAACCTACTGCGGGTGGAGAGAGTGGACTCTAGGGGAAGGGTATGGCCCTTCCCCCTTTCTTCCATCCTCAAGCTCTGGGCCTCAGGAACCGTGTGGATTTCTAAATGTTCTACAGTTGTCTCTGTTGAGAAGCAAAGTCAGTGTCTAATAGTGCTTCTGTCTGTGGGTATTAGTCTAAGATTGCACATATGTGAATTCAGTTAATTCTTTTACCAAGCTTCAGGAGGATGTGCACCTGTCATTCCAATGTAACAAAGGACTAGAGAGACAGAGTTATGTCTGCATTAATTCCCATCTATTGCAAGAAGAAGCTTCTCAGATAAGGGATGAGTGAGGCAGTGATCTACAGGCATAGCAATATGCCATTTTATTGCTATGGTCCTTTAGTTGAATAACAGTATTAGGTTTTCCTCCAGGCCCATGAGCTATCTAGTCTCAGGCTCTTGGCCCCTCTAGCGGTGTCAGTTGTGAGCTCCATCTCATGGAGTTGACCTTAAATCCAATCAGTAAGTGGCTGGTTACTCCCAAACTATTTGTACCACTATTATACCAGCATGTCTTGCAGGCATGTCACTGTGGTAAGTCACAGTGTTTGTAGCTGGGAAATATTACCTTTCTCCTCCCACAGTGTGCAGAGGCCTTTCAGTACCATGAACACTAGTCAGGAGGGGTAAGCTTCTAGTTAGGCACCAGCTCAATTTCTCTATGTTTAATGACATAAGTAAGCACATCGGGCTTTTTTTTTTAAAGAATATATAGACTTTGGGGAATTGAATTTAGGTTCTTACCCTTGCAAGACAAGTACCTTCCTGATTGAGGCATCTCCCCAGCCGAGGATGAGATCCTTTCTTTCCCTGAGGACTACAAACTTCTCATACATCTGTGCTGTTGGTTTTTGTCAACTTGACACAAACCTAGACATATCTGGGAAGTGGGAATCTTAACTGAGAAAATGCCTCCATAAGATTGGCCTATGGGCAAGTCTGTTGGGTGTTTTCTTGACTGATGATTGATGTGGAAGGACTCTACTCACTATGGGTGGTTCCGCCCCTGTGCTAGTGGTCCTGGGTCCTATATAAGAAAGCAGGCTGAGCAAGCCATGAGGAGCAAGCCAATAAGCAGCACCCCTCTGTGGCCTCTGTTTCATTTCCTGCCTGCCTCTAGGTTCCTACCTTGAGTTGTTGCCCTGACTTCCCTAAATGATAAACTGCAAACTGTAAGATGGAATAAGCCCCCTTTTCCTCAAATTGCTTTTAGTCATAGTGGTTTTTGTTTGTTTGTTTGTTTGTTTGTTTGTTTGTTTTTCTGCAGCAATAGATACCCTAATAGGACCCATATGGAAACAGCCTAACAGGAAGCAGTTGGTCCAATAGAGGCTTGGATTTCAGTCTTAATTCCATTCTTTAAGAACAGTTTGAAATAAATCTATTTAAGATCTAGCAGGAAAGTGCTATTAGGGAATCACATTTGTAGACTCCACTATAGAGAAGCTGTGTTCACTTTTTAAGAGTGTGATCTTTCCCAACAACTTGAAAATTCTATCTGCAAAACTAGACTTAGGCTTCCTATCTACACAGCCTAGCCTAGTACATGTAGTAGGCACACAGTCAGTGATCATCACTCATTGATTGTATAACTGTCTGAGCAAGCAATAAGTGTTGAGAGATTCAGTACATCTGATCACAGGATCAGCCTCAGATTAGTCTCACAAATGAGGAAAGCACTCAGGAGAAAGCTTCTCAGCCTCTTAGAATACTCAAGGGAACCCTAGAACTTACAGGCATGCTGGACTGTCTGCTCCTTCTCCCCTGATGAGATAATCATTAGTTTAGGAGGAGGAAGTATGATCTAGACCTGTTTGGTGTCCATGCCTTGTGAGTAGGTGGAGATAGATGTTCATTCCTTTTCAGGATGGTTCTGTTGTGCTGGCATCACAAGACCCCTAAGCAAGACCACCACAGAGCCAATATCCAATACAAAACACAAAGGGGTTTATTGATAACAAGCAAGCTCATGCTTGGTCCGTGTTCAACATCTGACACAGTGGGTGGAGGAGGATTCCCCACCACCACCCCTAGCACTCGCTTTAAGGGGTTTATATAGAAAAGGTTTACATGCAGCTTGGGATTGGACGAGGGGGCTGGGGTAAGGTAGTTCTTTGAAGTTACTGGCTGAACTATAAGCATGAGGTTACTGATGGCTCACAGGATTCAGAGTATTTATAGAGACATAAATTTTTACTCCCTAGTCCTGCTTTTGTTAAACCCAGGATATATACATTCAGATTTATTGTTTCAGTCCTACTCTCCCCTGAGTTCAACTTCTGGTCAGTTGAGCCCAGTACTCCCTGTATCTTGTTTTGCCAAGTCCAGGATACATAGATTTATTGTTTCAGCCTTATTTTCCTATAAGTTCAACTTCTGGTCAGTTCTAAAACTGCTGGTCGGCAAATACCTTTAGAGGTGGGGGGAGTGTCTCTCAAGATGGCTACTGATTTTTCCCTTTCAGTTCCAGGTGGATGGCTGCCTTCTGGTGCATGATGCTATATTTTAAAAGACAATGGATGCCACCAGTGGGAAAAACACTGCCTATTTTTGTGAAGAGACACCATGACCATGGCAACTCTTATAAGGAAAACATTTAATTGGGGTGGCTCACTCACAGTTTCACAGGTTGAGTTCATTATCATCATGGTGGGGAACACAGAAGCTTGCAGGCAGACTTGGTGCTGGCTACATCTTGGTCAGAAGGTAACAGCAAGTGTCTGTAACACTGGGTGGTATCTGTAGCATAGGAAACCTCAAAGTCCACCCCCACAGAGACACACTTCCCCCAACAAGGCCACACCTACTCCAACAAAGCCACAGCTCCTAATCGTGCCACTCCCTATGAGCTTGTGGGGGCCAATACATTCAAACTACCACAAAGCCAGTATCTTTGTTTTCATTTCAGAAATAGTATTGGAATCAGGTTTGTGGCACCATAAGGACTAACGTTAGGTAGTCTGTCACATTTCTGAATGAGAACAACATATGAAAATGAGGGAAGGAGACAGAAATAACTCCATTAGTCTGAAACAAAACAAAAGGAAAACATTTGCTGTTGCTATGATCCCTTTTTTGACTCAAACATGGAAACTACTTTTCTATGTCTCCTTGCATGCTGATCTACAATATAACCTTTATGTTTAGTAAACAATGAAGGCTTAACAGGGGAGAGACCCCAGGCCTAAGCCAGGAAGGTAGGAGTGTGAGTCTTGAGTCAGTCAGTGCTGCTTTGTTTTTCTATTTTGTGAAACACTGTGTCTGGTTGGGAAGAATTCCCTATGTCCCCTTCCCTCCCCACTCCCATTTCCTGATTTTCCTCAGCAGGCAGTATGCTGTGTGAAGGGAATCCATTTTGAAGGGATCCTTAGCTTTACTAGATGCACATCAATCCCTCTGAAAGAAAGAACTTACCACCCAACAAAACACTGGAAAGATCTGAGCTTAATGACCCGGTTTAGCAAGATAAAGGTGCCTGGGTCTGTTTTGTTTGAAAGGCGCTCCTGTTGTGCCTGAGGCTCTGGCCTCAGATCTTAGTTGTTGAGGTGGAGAGCCAGAAGACATCTGGTTGGGAAGTGGCTTGTAAATGTCTCATCTCTGCTGAATGTAATATGAAAAACAGTCTGTGTGACAGTCAAGTCAGTGTGCACTACACCTTCAAACGGCAACTTTAGATACAGTGGTTTGTCTGTCTGATTGTTACCACCAGTTGTTAGGAGTGACTTGACAGTTAATTGGGTAGGAATTGCCTTCCCCTGAATCCTATCAACTATCATCTTTTTTATCAGTCTACCCATCCATCTATTCATCTATCCATCTATCTGCCCATGGAACTGTCATTCAGTTCTGTTGTAAAAGAATATCTCCTTTCTTGAAGCCTACTACAGTTATAAATAAACATGCCAAATATTATTTGTTTCGATTCAGAATTCTTTATTATTTGCCTGGGGACATGTATTTCACTCTCCACACCCCCACTCCTTATTACTTAGCTTGGGCTTCTTCCTAAACCTCAGATTAAGTCCTATCTCAGAGGGCTGTCCTGAGACTCACATGTGTTAATAGGCATAAAGCTGTTAGTGGTGTTTCCAGGGTGGATTAGCTCCCTAGCCTGTGGTGTTTGCCTGCACTTGGCTGACTGTCTCCTATTGCTTTCTAACACCTTAACCAGGCTTTAGTGAAAATGAGGATTTCTAAGGAAAGGTATCTGAAAGGACCAATTTAAACAGAATGGGCTTTACTGCAAGGCTCTCCTGAAATCATAATTAATTGATTGACAGGATGGAGTGGACCCCAAAGGATCCTATCATGCTGGAACAGGAAGGAAGAGATGCTGTTCTCAGGGCTTGGTTGGATACGTAGATCTCATTGATCTTATGCCTACAAAGCTCTGAAGATGCAAAGTTAAAGAAGCATGGTGTCTACCTGACCTTGACGAGTCAGCACCATACCCAGTCCAGCTTCGAGGCCCAACCCAGCTTGTATGTTCTCATGGCGCGCCGGGCAATTAACTACTGTTGAAAGTTAGTCCTTCCCAGGGATGAGCTCCCTAATTGGTTATCTATACCAAGTGGTCAGCTCTAAAAAGACACATGTTGAAGCAACACTAAATGAATCTAGCAGGTTGTATTTATGTATTTGAGTCTCACAGCAACCCTCTGAGGCTTAATCTGAGGCCTTATATATTTATATAAAAATATTTGTGTGTCTATGTGTGTTTTACAACAGTACTTAAAAAGAGGTCATGCATTTTAGAGGCAATGAGGGACATGAGAAGAGTTGGCGGGAGAAAAAAGGAAGATGTAAGTATACACACACACAAAGTCAAGAAATTAATTTAATAAAAAAAAAAAGAGACATCTGATGGTCTGAGTTTAAGTTACATGATTTCTCTATGGCTTTACTGGGCATATTGAAAAAAGGGCTCCTTCTCCTGAAGTCCTATGGCTGTGGGACAGTTCAGGACATTGCTTCGTCCACAAGTAGGACACCAGAACTCCAGGTGCCAATCAGAGGAGGAAACAGTGCTGGATGCCACCCAGCCAGCAAATGTGACAGTCAGCATGGTTTTACAGACCCCGAATCCAACAGTTCTCAGTCTGTGTCAGTGAACTTATGGTCTTGATTGATTCTGGTTTGTTCCTCTAAGGCAGGCCTTTCCATCTCTCAGGGAGTTTTAATCACTTCTGGACCATCTCCAATTCTTGTTAAGTCTTTATTGAGCTGTGGCAACCGGAGTTGACAATTCTGTATGCTAGTGTGCTGTGCTTGGCTTCAGGGGAAGAATAATGCATTTGTTTTCCCGTCCGGCACCCTCAGTCAATATGAATGATATTTATTGGAAGAAGATAGTTTCATTTTTATATCAGCTGGACTTGTAGCAATGCAAGCCTTGTGAGCATAGAAGAGGATTTACATTTAAGAACCAAAGGGTGGAACAAAGATTGGAGAAACCTGACCTCAAGCAGGACAGGTGGAAAAATAAATGGATATCTGCATTTCTACACATCCCAGTGGATTTATCTTAATGGACGGATCTATTGTCTACATGCAGACAGCCTTTGGTTTGGGTCTTAGACATAGCTTAACTTGATGGTCACTTATGACAGAATAAGCCTGTGGCATTTGCACAGTCGTTTTTAATGTCACCGAGTCTCAGTTGTGTCACCAGCAAGACAGGAGTGAGTAACAGTGCCAAGCAGGCTGGAGTTCAGGACGATCCATGCAATTGCGTTTGCTGAGGCTGAGTGTCTGGCACATGGTAGGAATAAAATTCAAAAATCCAATTTCCTCTTCCCTGGGCACCAAAGAGACAAGGAGATGTGAAGTAATTGAAATCACTGGGTCCCGTTGAGATTAGTAGGAGGGGACCCCAGCAGGGGGAACCTGGAGCTGGCCTTCAGTGGAGACAAGCAAATATCAGTAAAAAAGGTGGGATAACATAAATGAAAGAGATAAGCTACTTAAACCGGGTGTGCTGACTCTTGTCTGTAACCCTGGCCCTCAGGAGCCTGAGACAGGGGCATCAGGAGTTAAAGGCATCCTCAGAGGCCAGCCTGGGGTATGTGAGGCCTTGCCACAAACCAACCAACAAAAACAAATATGAAAGCAGGAAGTGTACAAGATCTGATTCCTCATGATTATTAAAATACTAATTTAAAAATTTAAAAAAGAATAGAAGATGATGGTAAGATATCTGCCCCACTGAGGAGGTTGGAGGTTGGAGGTTGGTTGGGGGTGTTGCAGAACTCAGGCTGGCCATCAAAATAACGAAGTGATGAATTCATTCCAATGGCCTGGCCTATGCCAGGCTAGATTGACTGGTCTATTAAGTGAAGAATACTTTCCTTTCAAACTTTTTAAAGTTTCACATAGCCTATGACGGGTATTTTGTCACTGATTCTCTTCTGGTCTCCCCCCTCCACCACCACATTGTCTGTGTTTGAGTTGCATACTATTTCTGTCCTTCCAAGGTTGCCTAACTCAGATAGGATGCTCAAGATTGGCTACTTGGACCCATATACTTTTCAGTTGAAAAAAAATTAAAGCTCCAAGAGAGGGCATAAGGTGCCAATGATGATGACTTGGGAAGCATCATGTTAGAAAACAAACAAACACAAGGTGGGTATCTTGTGGGTGAGTATCTCCTGTATTACATGTGGCATCAACTTGGACATCTTACCTGGTCCTTTCCATACAACAAGGATAACAATTCATGCCTTAGTGTGGCTCTGGGGTTGAAATTAGGAGCTACCTGCAGAACATGGGTTCTATAATAGCCAGCTCCCTTCTCTATCCCCTGGAGCTGATTTGTGTTCTGAAATTTAAACAGAGGGTAATAACTCTTCTCCTGGGAAGAATCCTAGGGGCAGAAGCAAAACCACCACACACTTCTGAGCATAACTGGGTTTTGCCTTTGGTCTTTTTTCTGGTTGGTATCACTGAGGGAAGGAGGATCAGACTCCAGTACTCACTGTGCCTGGGGCTGGTATCCTCCTCCAGACCCTGGTTGGAATGTAGGCTGGCATTTGGGGGCTGAGACAGATGGCTGTCATCTCCATTAAGAATAACTGTGACCCAGCCTCCACAGTACTGCAAATGTATATAGCTCTCATATGGGGCATATGTGTGGGCAATTTCCTTCCAATTTGGACATGCCAAGACTTTCAGAAGGCTTTGCTGCTCTGTTTTCTCTCACTTTTACTCATTCTTCAAGTAAAGTAAGGGTAGGGCTACAAAGACTCTTCTTCAGAAGTGAGGAAATGTTTAAGTGAGATTTTCTTCTCTAATTAAAACTTCTTGTTCATTTAACAAGAGCTGTGAGGCACAGGGGCAGAACCGACATGCAGATAAGGGAGCCTGGACTAGAGTCTCAGGCCTGCTTTCCTGGGATGGGCTCCGCTCCGTGGCTGGGTCACCTGATGGTACATATTCCTCGAGTCCTTTCTAACAGAATGGTTTTTGATACTGTGTGCATAATCCTTACTGTTTTGTTTATTTTGTGTTTGAACCCAGGGCTGTGTGTATACCAGGCAAGCAATCTATCACTGAGCCACATCCCAAGCCTGGTGTGATACTTTTAATGTTCCCACAAACTGTTGTAACCACATAGACAAATTTAGAGTAAATGTGATAAATGATCATGGACCCAGTCTTAACATGCTGCCATCTTTACATTGAGAAAACCTGTATGTAGCATTGAAGAGCCTCAGATCTATTACCTTTCCATCACTGTGGGGAAATATCTAACGCAAAGGAGGCAAGATTCATTTTGAGTCAGTTTCAGAGTTTCCAGACCACCAAGGGAGGGAGGCAGAGAGAAATGCCCATGGTAGTTGTCTTCGTCCTTTATCCCTTCATATGTCTATGGTATGATGCTGCCTGCTTTCAGTCTTCGGCTCCTCCATCTTAGTTAATCCCCTCTGCAGTCACCTCATGGACAGACTGAGCATGAGTCATGCGCTTTATTGATCTCTGACCTTTGCAACCCAATCAGATTGATAGTCACAATCACCAATGGGGATGTTGCTCTTGGATTTCTTTCTTTCTTCCCATCGTTCATTTTTTCTTATCTCTGAAGCTGCTTCTTCCCAAGTATGTTTGAATGCTATTGTTACATGTTTACATGTCTGTAAATGATAGACTGTGTTTAAAATGTTTTTACATTCATAAAAGCCATGTCACATTGTATGACATTTTACCGCAGAGCGTGTGTGTGTGCCACATGTGCCTGCACTGTTGTGCATGCACAGAGTTGTACATGGATATTCCTGTGTTCTAGTGCAAGTATGTATGTGCAGGCACACATGCTCAGGTTGGAGGTCAACCCCAGGTTTCCATCCTCAGTCACCACCCACCTTGCTTTTTGAGACATTAATGATCCCCTGGGACCCTCCTTTCTCTGCCTCCCTACTGCTGGGATTACAAGCACACTCCTTTGCCACATCTTGTTTTTGTTTTTGTTTTTGTATTTTATTTTCTATTTGGGAGCTGGGGATCAAACTCAAGTACCTGCGCTTGCGTGGCAAGGACTTTAGAGACTGAACCCTCTCTCCAGCACTCCACGCAGCACTTTTGGCATTTATCCAGGCTTGCATATGTCCAAGTTCACTCATCTTAATTACTGTATGTTAATCAATTGTGTAGACTGTCCACATCTCACTTAGTCCTTTTCTTACTGATTAGGTTTTACAATAGAAAATAATGCTGGAATTAAAGTCCTGGTAAAAATCTCTCCTGCCATGTATATCTTTAACTTCCCTTAAAGTTCCCAACTTGCTGCTAAAAGTTGGAAAATCACTGTTCCAATGGTTTATTCCCAGGCTTATTTATTTTATCATGACTTGTTAACACCCGCGATGGTTAAGAATCCCAAATTTACTGTTTTCATTTATGTGGCATACATCACATAGTCAATTTTAGCAGGAAGATGGGCAGCCTGCTGTCAACAAATTTCCTATTGTATGTGGGCAACAAGCTTATGAGGTTAGTTACTGTTGTGTGAGATCATGTGAATGTTGACTCAGGCAGCTGAGCTGTGGTGATTCACTTGAATCACCTTTAAGCCTGCCGGATGCAAATGCCTCGACATGTTTTGATCTTTTCTAATCTCTTTGCTCTGTGCCTTGGAGCACTTCTCTCCTGATCAGAACCAAACACCCACATGCTCCAGCTGTTTAACTTTTTGTTTGGCTTCCTTGTAGGTAGGGCTGCTGGTGTTTCATTAGCTGCACAGAAATGTTGTAATCAGAGGAACGACTTTTGTTTGTTGTTCTTTGAGTTCAGTTTGGGTATTTCTTTGTTGTGCTTGACAGTACTAATACTGAAGGAACCATGACTCTATGTGGACTATGGAAAGCAGCTCATTGGCTGAACTGAACAGTCTGCCTTAGTTGCCAATTTGTATCATCAATCAAAAGTCACAGGGCATAAAAAGTTTCATGCAATCACAAGTTTATTTAGCTTTCAGAGGGGGTGTAGAATAGGGAATATTGTCATTTATACCTTCAAGAGGGTGTCAGAGCCCTGATGGCCAAGCATGGTTTGAGACTTGTGTTCCAAGATGCAGATCATGAAACTCCAGCTACTTCATCAGTGTGGGAAAGCAGCAGGGGCTGAGAAACTATATCTTGAGAGCTCAGAATCTCTCATTCCACTCCTCAACATCACCACACCAGGGACCAAACTCTTCACATATATATTGCAGCTATTAAGATCAACTTCCTGGATTTCTTATAAAATTGACAGAAGAAACAAATGAAATCATCTTAGATTTTTTAAAAAGTAATTTATTGTTTGACATTTCATGCATGTAAACAATTTATTCTGGTCACGTTCATTGCACCACCCTCTATACTTCTTGGTTCTTATTTAGTTAGTTAGTTACTTACTTAGTTATTTAGTTGGTTAGTTTTGGCTTTGTGATGCACTGGGCTTAACCAGGTTCTCCCATGTGGCCATGAGTGGGGAGTTATCCACTGCGGCATGAGTAGCTCCTTAGTGGCTACTTAGTGAAGACAGTGACTTCTACTCCCCAAAAGCAGCTCTTGACTGCCATTGCCTTTCCTGGTGGGTCAGGGTCTCATGACCCCTCCCCTTTCTATGACTAACTGTTGCCAGGCCCCATGCAGGGAACCTCAGCTACTGTGAGTTTGTGAGGACCATGGCTTTGTCATGCACTTAAGCCAGTATTCCCTGGTCCTCTTCCCATCATCTATCTCTTACACTTTTACAATCCCTCTTCGCAGTGTTCCATTAGCTTTGGAGGGGCCAATGTTGGTATGCCATTAACTAAATATTAATCAGGTGTAGCGTCTCATTACATGTACCAAGTGGGATTCATAGATAACCTATGAGAGGCATGTAAAAGGGAAAAACCATAACATATCATCATTCATTGGTGGTATTGGTCCTGAGTGACACATTTTTCCTGTAAGATACCCAGCTTTTAGAGAATTTACATTCCTCATTTATATAGTGATAATTATTGTTCTTTATCCAAAACCTCAGAGATATGAAATATTATTTAATGGCAACCTTTGCTTATAATATCTGAATGCAAGCATGATGATATTTACTCAATGCTGCTGAGAGCAAGTGGAGGGGATGACATGTGTGGTTAGTATAATCATCCTACTTCCTGATGTGTTTTGGGAGCTTTTAAAAGGTATGTTGTTCATTAGCACTTAGGATAGCACAGTTCTCATTCCACTGCATGCCAACAATTAAGCAAATCACAAATATTTATTATGAATTTTGATTAGATACACATTCAATAGGTAAACTTAAGCAAATAAAATTAAGATTTAATGCCTAATTTGTTTTAAAAGTATTTTAAAAGTATTGGGGTCAATAGCTTGCAGTGTGTGTGTGTGTGTGTGTGTGTGTGTGTGTGTGTGCATGTATTGAGAACTAAGCAATAGGTTACAATGTAATTGCTTATTCCTATTTTCAAAGCTAGCAACGTACACTATTACAGACAGCTTATGTCATATTCTTATTTTCCTATTGACTCCTGGGCACAGTTAAAGAGCTCATTTTGTAATGCTATTATTTTCTAATCAGTGTTTCCTATGGAGATTTTATGAAGACTTTTATTTAAATTCTGTACTGGAGCATAAGAAAAAGAGAAACTAAACAGAATGCCTGTGAAGGAAGGAT
>CABHPH010124713.1:429-14397 GCA_902168325.1 Peromyscus nudipes
CGTAGGCTTCAAAGAGAGATAAAAAGAAATATATACAGTTATATAAGAAAATAGATAGTTTTGAAAAATAAAGTCTTTAAAGAGACGGTAAAGGTAGTATAAAATATAAGCCACGTAAAGATGGATATCACACAGAAAATCTGGATTGTGTTGTCTTTGGGATTCTTAACTGCAGAGAGATATTTGATTGTAAAGGAAGCTGAGTTAAACCAATTTGTATATTTTAAAGATACCTTGACTTCAAAATTTGGATATAAGGATATGTTGCTTTGGAAAAGAAGTTCTGCTTTTGTTTCCACAGAAAGCCAGAGGCTATGGATTTGTTTCAGACTAAGATACATCAGGTTTGGCCAGCCAAGACCACCTGAGGTCTCCAATGACACCATGGACCAGATGATCCAACATCCAGAACATCTCAAGACAACTGGCTCAGATGATACACCCTCATGGACTACTCCATAATCCTAAAATGTTCTTTATGTCCCCATAAAGTACAGCGCCCCCCTCCAACAGGAAGTAGTAAGAGAATCTACACCCAAATTCCCAAATATACCAAGCTGGCTTTGGAGATGAAATGGGCTCACTCCCTCTCTAAACCCAGACATAGTCCTAAAATAAAAGGTTAAAAGATTCTTTTGTCCCATATCAGAAGAGCCCTCTGGTATGGGACAGAGAAAAACCAATATTTTTATTTAAAACAGGTTAATTATAAATGCGATCTCTTTCTAAAAAAAAAGGGGGGGATATGATATATATAGGATATAGAGATGATAGGATAAAAGGATAGATTAATGAATCTACTTTTAAAAAGAAACTTGTTTAAAATGTTTTACATTGGTATAGATTTTAGTTTATGTTTAAAATGTTTTACATTGGTATAGATTTTAGTTTATGTTTAAAATGTTTTACATTGGTATAAATTTTAGTTTATTGATACAAACTTAAAGTTGATTTTGTTATACTGTGTGTATATTTCTACTTTTGTTTGAGGTATTATGTTTATGTAACTCATTTAAAATTGTAATAGATAATTAAGAAATAGATTAATAATTAGTCATCTATGATAATCATATTTGTAGCCATGTTAGTTAAGTCTTCTAGGTATACATAGATATATTTCAGATGGATAGGTAATCTTCAAATACTTCAAAGACCTACAAAATATGGCATTTAAAATGTTTTAAAAATTTAGACATTCTAGACAATGAGACATGTCTGCTCCTGGCAACACTGGATATACTTCAGAGGAGGATGGGCATCGAAGACACTCCATATGGAGTTTATCTTCACCTTGGCAAAAATAGCCATTTGGGCAAGAAACTGTTCTTGCCTGGACTGCTTGATTGACTGGACATGCAGGACCCATAGAAAGGTGACCACTGAACTTTGCTTGACAAAATGGTCCTTCAGGTTCCTGCTTTGCAGAGGAAACTGCCAGACATTCTACAGGACACAGAAAAAAATGACTGAGAGACTCTAGGCCTGTGAGCTAAAAACAGATGCCCCAACTTTACAAGAAAACTTTGAATGACTGTCCAGGCTGTCAGCTGTCTCTGTCTACCCTGCAAGACTCCCGAAAGTTGCTTGCATCTTCTCCATTTCTCAGGTAGTATTATATCCTTCTGAGGTCTTTGATGTGGTTGAAGACTAGATAGTTGTAATTTCCTCAGTTATGATAAAAGATAAGTTAGATATAAAACCTTAAACTCATAAATATAAGATAGATAGGATATCTTCTTTAATATTGTAACTGTAATTCTTGCTCGATAATTGTTTTGTTATATGTAATTTTACAATGTTAAAGTTAAAACCTTCCTTTTTGAAAAAGAAAAAAAAGGGGAAGTGCTGTGGATATCGCTCTGTATCAATAAAGCACTGATTGGCCGGTAGCCAGACAGGAAGTATAGGCGGGACTAACAGAGAAGAGAGGAGAAGGAACAGGAAGGTGAGAGGGGAGAGACTGGCTGGAGCCGCTGAGAGGAGAAGAAAGATGTAAAGTACCGGTAAGCCACGAGCCACGTGGCAAAGTAGAGATTAATAGAAATGGGCTAAATATAAGAATAAAAGCTAGACAATGATAGGTCTGAGCTAATGGCCAAGCAGTTTAAATAATGTAAGCGTCTGTGTGTTTATTTTATGAATGGGTTCAGTCAGGGAACCAGGGACTGGCGGGACTTGGGAGCTGGAGAGAAGCTCTCCAGCAACAACTTCTATTTAAGTCTACCTGGAAGTCAACTCCAAAGAGAAGACTAGCTGCTGCCATTACCATCTGGTCAGCTGAAAGACTGGGATGTAACTGAACCAGCTGCTTCTCAAACATAAATCTGAAGAAGATGAAGTAAAATTACACCTGCATAGGGCAGCCATTGCTACTTTCAGATTCAATATCCAGTATCCCTCTTCCATATGCCAAGTAACCTAATGTTGCCTAGGGTTGGAATGAAGCCCAGGGAAAAAAAGCAAACATATTATTATCATGAGATAGGATAGTACTCACCTCTATGGTAATGATAGGGCTGTAATAATGTTCTAGTTCAAACACCAGGCAGGGTTCTTTATATTATTACATTATTATCTTTACAAAATGTATACAGCATTGTCTTAAAATTATTAACATATTTTTACTTAACACAACTCATGGAATTGAATATTACTTATACCAAATATACTTTTTAGAAGTTCCTGTTGGAAAAGATGCATAAAGGCACAAAGAAGAAATAGGATCCATGAAAGGACTATGATCTATGACCATTTGGGTCTTGAACTTCCAGTTTCAAGTCTTAGGAGGCCTCAGTATGTTATGTTTGATGCTCTTGAGTGTCTGTGAGATTTCCTGTTATTCTGTAAAATAAACCAAACTAGCCTGATCTTTCCATTTCTTAATATGAGATATTTTCTAGTCTTTTGTTTTGAGCTTCCTTATTCATACTTAATACTTGGGATATGCCACTGACTTATTAAACTATTTCTTTGTACATTAATTTTCAAAATAGAAATCAGTCCATAACTTTCCCTCTGTGTGTTGTCAGATTTTGAACTAAGATTATAATGGCCTCCTAGAAAAATCACAGTATATGTCCTCATTATTTAAAAGTACTAAGAAGTACATAAGATTCTTTCTTTCTTAAAAGTTTGAAAGAAATAATCATGGAAGTAATTGGGACTTCATAAGAACTGTATGAAGGTTTAATTATAGACTTAACTTCTTTAACAGATAATAGACTATTCAGAGTTTCTCATTTGTGACATGTTTGATATTACCTTTTTAAAAGCAATTTGTCCATGATATGTAATTTGTCAACATTATTTTGGACTCAAGTTGATCATTGCCATGTATCATTATCTGTTCAATGTCAAGAAAATCTGAAGTGATGGTCATTCTTTGAAAATATAGTACTGGTGATTTCATTTTGGCATTTGTTCTTGAATATTGCTTATTTTTCTAGGTATTAATTAGTTTCAATTCTCTCTCTTCTTTAGGTCAATATTTGTGTAGATTATATTTTGGTTTTAAGATTTCAATATCTTTATATTTAATATGTAATCCTTCTAACAAGCATATAATTTTTACATTTATCTAAATATTACCATTGATTTATAATTAATTATAAGTTATGATACTACTGTCAAGTAAAGATTATGCAACTGTAATGAAATTAAGCTTATAGTTTTACTATAGAAATTTGGGGTTTTTTAAAATATTTTCCCCTATTCTTGACTGACGTAACTTCTATTTAACTTTTCTTATTCATTGTGTAGTGTGTGGTAGGGGTAACAAGTGGAGTCACAATTTCAAGAGTTGATTCCTTCCTTTTACTATGTGAGTCCTGGGAATCAGTCTCAGATTGACAGTCTTGGTTCCAAACACCTTTGCAATTGGATCATATTTCAGGTTAAAATGTTTTTGATTAATCAATTTACAATCTTCACAATTTACTTTCTGGTTTTTGTATGAAATTGTAACATACTCCATTGATATATTAGACATTGGGATTTTGTCATTTCTAATAAACTTATTTATCACATTGATGCTTTATGTATTATTACAGCTGGGTCTCATACATCTCTGGCCTTGGGCTCATTATGTAACCAAGGATGATCTTGTACTTTTGAAACCTGTCTCCAATTCTTGAGTTTAGGACTAAAGAAATTCACCATGGCTGGTTTTTGCAGTGTTAGGGATCCTACTCATGGCTTCCTGAATTCTATATGATTTTTCTAAAAAATCAGTTATATCCTCAGCCCAATTTTAAAAGTCTTAATAATTTTATTGTATTTTTAAGTACCCCAAAGATATGGTTACCCATTAACTATTTTTTATTCTACTCAGATAGTTATTTAATACTGATTATGTAGATATTCTTCTTTTATATTTATTTAATGAAAATAGATTTTTTTTTCAGAATATATTCCCATGATTCTTTAACCTCCCTCAATTTCCCCTCAACTCTCTACCTACCCAAATTCATACCCTTTATTTCTTTCTCATTAGAATACCATCATCTAAAAAATAATACAATAAAATAAAATTAAAACAAACTAACCAGAATAGGATTAAACAAACGAAGTAAAAGAATAAAAACAAATCCAAAGAAGAAGCATAAGGAACACATATAGATTCAGTGACATACGTGTTTACACACTCGAAAGTTCCAGAAAAACACAATACTAGAAAACACAATATATACACAATAGACCTGAAAGGAAAAAAAGTATAAATAATGCCCAGACAAAGCATTAGAAGACTTGGAACCTTCAAAGATACCATTGAGTTTGTTTTTTGTTGTCTGTCCAAGGGGTCTGTCCTTAAGAGTGGTTTATATCCCAGTGAGACTACATTGGAAGAAACTAATTTTTCTTTGGTGAAGAGTTGTCAGCTGAAGACAGCTCTGGATTAGGAATAGGTATTGTGTCCACTTCCCCTCTCAGCACTGGGACCACATAGACCCCTCCCAACTAATAGCTAACATGTGGACATCAAGAACACAAATAACTTCTGACTTCTTCCTTTCCAATTTTTATGCCCCTTATTTGCATTAGTTGTCTTATTGCTCTAACTAGAACTTCAAGCACGATTTTGAATAGATATGGAGAGGGCCTTGTCTTGGCCCCGATTGTAGTGGAATTGCTTTGAGTTTCTCTCCATTTAATTTGATTTTGGCTGTCGGCTTGCTGTACATCACTTTTATTATGTTTAGGCATGCCCCTTGTATTCCCGATCTCTCCAGGACTTTTATCATGAAGAGGTGTTGGATTATTTTGATTTGTAGGTTATTTTAAATTAATTTAATTTTACATATCAGCCACAGATTCCCCTGTCCTCCCTCCCCCCTCCCCCCGCTAGGTGAAGCTCAGAGGAGGGGACTGGAGGTGTTGGATTTTGACAAAGGCTTTTTCAAATTTGGATAAGATGATCATGTAGTGCACATAAACCTAATTTAGCAAGTCTGCCTTCAGTACACTAACATTGTCATAAGAATAGTATTGTATTTATGTTCATTTTTTTGTAAAAAATAAATCACTTATTGCTTTTTATACACATGTTTAATTATGTTTTGGAGTCAAATTTTAGAACTTCAGGTGCACATCTTGCAACTCTTAGGGTGAGCTTTCTAATTTTTATTCTCTCCAATTAAAGTTTAGGTTCCTAAATGTCTAAATGTCAGACCACTGTTGCATTTTTAGGAAGCATCTTATTTATAAGTTATTATCATTTTCTATGTCATTGGTTTCATGCACTTAATAAAACACTGTCATGAAGGAAACCAACTGGTAACTTTGCTTTTTCTTTTTTTGTGTAGCTATTAAAATTGTATTTGACTTACAGAATTACTTGAGAAATATTTTTTCCATTTTTCTAATTATAATGTGTAGTTTTGATAACAATAAAATTATTATGCATATTAGAAATGTTAAAACTTAATAATATAGATAATCCTATTATTTTCCCATTCACATTGTCATCTCTCCATGGCTTTGACAGAATTCCTCAAATACAGAACCTACATGGGCGCTTTTAGATTCAGAGGATTCAGGCCATGGTCACTTGTCCCAATCTCTGTGATGGGACAGTGCTTCATGATGTGAGCAGGTGGAAGAGGAACATAAATCAGGTCATAGTGTCTAAGAATCAAACAGACACATGAAGAAGAAACCAGGGTCCTAATATCAATTTCAATGAGTTCACCGCCATTAGCATAACTTTCTTTCAGTGGGCTCTATCATCAAAAGGATCCACCAGACGCCAAAAATTGTACAATATGGCGACCAAGCCCTTAACCTGAGAGTCTTTGGGTAACACTCAAAATCCAAATCATAACATAGTCATCACTTCTGCTCTTTCTTGAGCAGATTATTCTCCACCTTGTTTTTTTTTCTACTTTCACTTTTTAAAACAGTTAATTTCCCCATATCTCCCCTTTCTTGAATTTCAGGTATTTTAACTGAAAAAAAAAAAAAAACACAATCATTTCTCCCTATCCTCCAAGCTTCCAATCCTATTTTTCCCTAAATTGGGTTAGAAATTTCCTCGTGCTGTGTAACATTAATACATTTCATGTATATTAATACATTGCTATTGACTTTCAAGGATGACTACTAGGAGGAAGTGACAACTTAAAAATAGTTCATACCCTCACACATAAACCCTTCTCAGTAAGGATGTAGAATCTATGCCAGATCATTCTTTAGACAATAGCTGTCTCACTGTTAATTTCTAAACTTTCCATAACACCTCTGAAAAATAAGCATTCTAATTAGCTACACAGGGTAAAATGAAGGAGAATTAAGGCCAGGCAAGATGAGGGTAAGACATTCACTCAAGGACACAGCCTGTAGCAGAAGTGCCTGGAAATCAAATAATACATACCTGCCTGATTCCAAGGCACACTCGAAAATATTAAAACTCACATTTTCAAGTGATTTACCAAGCTCAATACAACTGTAGTCATCCTGAAATCCTACAGTAAACCAGGAAAGCTTCAGTGGCTTAGCTGTCCCTAGATGGGCATCTTGGTATTAATAAAAATAGGGGTATAACTCAAATACTTTGAATTTTTAAGAATTATTTGGGCCGGGCGGTGGTGGCACATGCCTTTAATCCCAGCACTCGGGAGGCAGAGCCAGGCGGATCTCTGTGAGTTTGAGGCCAGCCTGGGCTACCAAGTCAGCTCCAGGAGAGGCACAAAGCTACACAGAGAAACCCTGTCTCGAAAAAAACCAAAAAAAAAAAAAGAATTATTTGACTGTGGGAGCAGAACAAACTGATCCCAGTTTCTACTTCTGTCTATTAAGCAGAGATAAATCCTGTAACCCCACTTTTTTTTCTTTCGTCTTCTCTACTATCTGCTGAAAATGTAATCAGTAGTATTTTGTGAATGATGTAAGGCTAACTTGACAGGATCATGCAAAGAAACTAATTGGCATAGCTGCAGAACTGTGGGTATTTAAAAAATACCCATGCTTTTGGAAATACCTGAGGAAATCATGGGCATTATGAAGGCACCACAAGTCTGAGACACGGAAGGAGGAGAGGAATGAAAATGAGAGGTGAAGAGACCACAAAGCATTTATTCTCTGAAGTGGTTTTGCTTAGATTAGCCTGGGAGCAGGGACAGGTATATTGTTTACAGGTCTAGTAGTAAAAAAGGGCACCAGGCAAAAACAGGACTGTCAATCACATCTTCTTTGGCTTCTGCCATTCCATTCTCCATCTAATTAATTTGTAATAAAACTATATACATATACAGTTTAAATATGTTTGAGGTTTTATAAAAATGAACAAATCTCAGACCATTGAAATTCTTAAACACGGTTAGAACAATTGCAGCCTTTTTTTGTCAACACTCACATGGTTCATTCTAACAAAGTGAGCCATAATTCTCCTGAAAATACAAAAGCCAAATGAATTGTTTCCTTTATCATGTCTCACGAACCATAGTGCATGCAGGTTAAAATGTACATCATTATTTCCAAAATAAGTAATAAATGACCAGAGAATACTTGACACGTATGCAGAGGGTTCTTAGTGGAGGCTTGCATAGAATGATTGACATCATGGAGGATGAATGCTTGGCCACACTGGGTAGATCATAGTGGAGATTTAGCTACAGTGCCTAAGTCACAGTGGAGTATTTGTTAGAGTGTTTAAAGTCATAGAGGGTGGATGATTGGCTAGAGTGGGCATGTCATAGAGTCAAGGCTTAGCTAAAGTAAGTGGGGTCAAAGTAGGTTGAAGCTTTGCTAGAATGGGCAAGGGTAATAGTGGAGGCTTTCAGCTAGAGCTGGCAGGTTGTATTGTGAAGTCTAGAGAAGAGTGGGTGGGTCATAAAATAAGACAAAATAAAACTACAAGAGTGGATGGGTTATAAAACAACACAAAATAAAACTACAGGCAATGGGTACTACCTGAACTTTTCTCATTTTTCTACCTTTTCTGGTTTTGATCTATAAAGAAGTCCTGTCTTCTTAGAAAAAGTCTTATACAACAAGGAAAGTAATGTCTCCTAAGACCTCAGGATATCATCAATTCCAGTGCCACTTCTTGGGAAATGAGCTGACAGCTAAGAGGTCAGGACAATCTTTCTAAACAATGACATTACACCTGTTCCCAGAGTCCAAAACTTTATATGAAATGATACAAAAATGCCTACACAGAAAGGCTTCTTCCTTGCATGCTGCACTGCCTGCCCCCCAGCTCTCCTGCTCAATTACACCCTCAAATTGCAGAAGCAACAACAGTTTCTTGGTGTTGACAGAGTGTGTTGCAACTTTATCTTTGTAGATCTATTTTCTCTTGAGAACTCACTTTAAAAATCCCCCTTAGTTATCACTTCCGTACTCCTGCTGTATTTCTCTGCATAACACTTATAATTATCTAACATGCCACGAAGTATTTCTGGTCCGTGTTTGTTTCTTTCCATTGCTAGGCTACAAGAAAAAAAAAAGACAGTGATTGCTTTCTATCTTTTATACTTATTCATATTGATTTCTTGATATTCAGCCTGTAGGGGCTTGCCAAATGTATATTCAACTTAGAATTGTTGAATAAATGAATGGATAAACACATACATAAAGGGACTTTCCCTGTCGATTTTTTTGCCATAGAGAAATTTGTAGATTACATCAAATTTCTTCCACTCATTCTTTTTCGTTTGTTATTTGCACCTATGTTTAATATAAGAAATGCACACTTCTCAGTTCATGAATTTATCAAGCCATTAATCTGGTAAACACTAAGCACAACTGGAGAGTAATCATACCACTCTCTCCAATGATTCTTTTACTGTCTTAATCAAAGGTCAAGTAAAGAACTTGAAATGTTAGCATAGAAACGATACAGCATATTCCATTTAAGATTCTGAGGCTTAGCAATGTAGCATGAATCTTAAAGAGTCTTATTAATAAAAACAAAACCAAGGCCAGTTATTGGGGTGAGCACTGGAAGATCAGAGAAGCAGAACAAGCCACAGCTTCCTCCCATCGCCAGTTCCTCAGCTGATCCTATTTCCTCAGACTGGAAGCCTCTGTGTCCTAATCTGGAATGGATCTCAGCTGAACTGTTTCTCGAAAGTCTGAAAGCTTAAAGAGCTAAAAGCTTTTAGTTCCTGATCTTCACGCTTTATATACCTTTCTGCTTTCTGCCATCACTCCCTGGGATTAAAGGTTCACTTTCTGGGATTAAAGGTGTGAGTCACCATGCTTGGCTGTATCCTTGAACACACAGAGATCCAGGTAGATCTCTTCCTCTGGAATGCTAAGATTAAAGGTGTGAATGCCACCATTTTCTAGCCTCTGTATCTAGTGGCTGTTCTCTTCTCTGACCCCAGATAAGTTTAATAGGGTGCACAATACTTTGGGGAACACAATATCACCACGTAGCAAAGGGCATCCAGAGAGTGGTACTCACCCAAAGACTGTTTCTTTTCCTTTTTTTCCTTTTACTTTATCATTTCTTTCATCCTTTTTCTTTGAAAACATGTTCTTGTCACATACAATACATCCCAACCACAGTTTCCTCTCCCTCCATTCCTTCCAGCTCCCCCCACCTCCCCTCCTCCCCTCTTCCCCAGATCCATGCCCCTCAGTCTCCCCTCAGAAAATATTACACTTCCAAGAGATGAAAAACAAACAATACAAAATAAAATACAATAAGAGTAGATAAAAGCCCTCACACCTCAGTCTGAGCTAGGGGAATCCAGCTGGAGGGCAAAGATTGTAGGAATCAGAGGGGACAGAAGACACCAGGAGAATATAGATCACTGGATAAACTAAGCAGGGCTCACATAGCCTCGCAGAGACTGAAATGGTAAGCATGGGGTCTGCATGGCTCTGCACCAGGTCATCTGCATGTATGTTGTGACTGTTAGCTTGGTGTTTTTATGGGACTTTTAATTGTAGGAACAGGTGGGTCTCAGACTCATTTGCATGCTCTTAAGACTGTTTCTTAAGATGTGCATGGATACAGGTCTGTTCAGTGAAAATGACTCACTGACCTAGTGAAGCCATCTGGCCAAATATAGTCAGTGGGATAAAGTAAGAAATGAACCAGAATCTCTGAGAATGTTGTAAGTAGTCTCCAAACTCATTCTGGATTACATATTAGACATTTATGATAAATGATGAAAAGGCCTGTTTTTATTTAAAACTCTTTTTTTTGGTTGGGTATTATTTTATATCTATGAATCAAATTGTTTCTATTAGCATAGATTGAAATCTAAAGCATGTACTTTATGAATTGTGACTGTATGGAGACGTTTGTCACATGCCTCTCTTGCCTCCCACCAAGAAAACAAACAGAGCAACCAATGAATGACTGCAGTTCCTGTGAATATATTATGGGATTGAGTAAGGGACTCGATATGAAACACTTACCATCATAATTGATGCAAAATAGATGTTGAATAAACAGTGACAGAGATTTTTAATTGCAGAAAATGATCCCTATATTCTAAGGCTTGAATAAAAGCTAAGGAAAATTTTTGAAGGTTTCTGGTAAAGAAACATATACTTTTTTTTTACAGTACATGTGTTGCCTTTATACATAGGATGATAAGTATACACACACACACACACACACACATATATATATACATACACATATATAATGCTGTAGCTCTTGCAAACTAATATAAACACAAAAACAAAACAAACAAAAATAACTTAGTTTCCAAGAACTAAAGCATTTGAGAAATCTTTTGCTAGAAAAAATACAAATAAACATAAACCTAACTTTACTTCTTAATTTGCCACGAGACTACTTAAACTATTGTTTCCTTTTCACAGTATAAAAATATGTGAATGGAAAAATAATATATTCTATACTTTTTGCATCAGCAGAGCCTCTCCTAGTTACTAGTCTTAGTCATACTAAAGCCACGTGTTCAAGGAAAGGAACTATATATCACAAATCAATACTTCCATTTCACTTGTATATTTGAGCAGAAATGTTTACCTGGAGAACCAACAGATTGAGATCTAGAAATGAGAGAAAAGGTTGACTTTCTTTATTTTCTGAAACATTTAAACAGAATTAAGGGTGCCTTAAACATATTAATTCTTATTAAATTGTTGTTAGGTCATAGAAAACACGATTAATACAGAAGATGAGAAAGAACATTTAAATCTGAAGAAGCTCAAGACTCTAACTTTGAATAGCAGATAATTTTTTAACTTTCTAAGCAGACAAATTACCATGGGGAACACCAGCAGTTGCAGTATGCATTGTCAGTAAGAGGAAGTCTATCAGTTTCCTGGGAGGAAAAATCAATCACAGAAGAAATTCATTTCACATTTAAAACTCAAGAGGAAACCATCTTGCCTCTAGGAGGGTGGGGTTGTAAGGCAAACCATTCAGAGTCAAGATATTGAACACTTCTAAATTCTTGAAAGTAAATTTCAAATGTTCTTACTACTAGAAAGGATAAGGTAATGAATATGTTACTTACCTTGAATGAATATTTCATAGAACCATATTGTATCTCTCAGTCTATAATTTTATGACTACAATTAAAAAACAGAAGCATGACCCGATTTTGATTGCCCGTTCTTCCCCTAATACTACTGATTAATAGTAACACCTTTGTCAAAAATAGTTGTTTTGCTTCACTAGGAAAGATTTTAAATGTACTTGAATTGAGTACATAGATGAATTAATACATGTCCACAAAAACAGATATGTGTGCATAGACATGTAGCATGAAAAGTATGGTGAGAAAATATAAGGACTGTAGTTGGATGTGGTATGTGTACTGAGAATCCTGCAGACATATTATTTCTGAAGTCACCTACATACATTCACCCAAAACAGACACACCAAAAATAAAATCTTTGATTAGAATTACTGAAGTCAAAGTCTCTTTGTTTCACATTAATAAAATGCTAAAAATAATCCATTAAATAATAAAAAAATCCATTTTCATCACCTACCCTTAGACAATCATGTCAAGAAAACTAATGTAAGGAGTCAAACTAATACAACTTTAAAATGTTGGCTGAATTCATGTAGAAAGTACAGTACCAGAAAATGAAAGTTAGAAGTTGTATTAATTTAAAAGAAAACAAAAGGGTTTTCTGTGAGGGTTAATCTTGATTGTCAGCTTGGTTGGGTATTGATTCCACCTAGAGAAACCCTTTCAGTTTTGTCTCTGAGGACATTCCCAGGAAACGTAGACCTGGGAGAGAAGACCTCCTTAGGAATGACGGCATCTTCCCCACAACCTCTTAGGTGTAACGACATCCACGGAAACAAAGGTGCTGTGGGTTTGCTTGCCTTTGCTTCTTGTTTGTGAATATGTTGATCCCTTTACTGTTGCTGCAATGGCTGCTGTGGCCGTCCTTCACTGATAGCAGATTTCAGCTTCTTCGGATCAATATAGACTGTAGACTGACTCTTTAAGAATCTTCCAGGCCTTCAGCACCAACCTGAGACTGTCAAAGCATCCAGATATGCAAAGTGTATGACTCCAGGTTATCAGCCTCAGACAGCAATTGTTGGACTACACAGTTCCTATTATGCCAGCCTATCTAATGCATCCTCTTTTGCAATATATATTTATTCCATATATTCTGTTCCTCTAGAGAACCATGACCAAAGCTTTTCTTCTTCTCCTTCTACTTCTTTCTTTTCTCCTTTTCCTATTATTATTATTATTATTATTATTATTATTATTTATTATTATTATTTTATGTGTATTGGTGTTTAATCTAAATGTATATCTGTGTACCACATACACTTCTAGTGCCTATGGAACACTTGGTCAGATAGTCCTCCTGACCATAGAGACAAACCTAGTCCACAGTTATTCCAGAATTACAGGTGTCAGCTTTTAGAAGCTGTAGACTCATTCAAACAAGGCATCTCCCTTTTCCACTCACATGGAATTCAGTGATCACCATGAACTCTGGATGAAACAGAGCTTGCCTTTCACAGAGTCTGATTACTCATTCTTCTCCAGTGTGACTCCGGTATGATCCTGTCTAGTTAGAGTATCCTTGTTCCCTATGATGAGTACATGATTAAGCAAATGACTATTGACCTCATCTGTCTAGTGCTTGCTGCAGTATGTAACAACAATCACCGCCATTAAGTGGGAACCATTCCTTCACTTACCCTTTATTATTCTTAAAGGTTGATGAATAATTGGTAAACAAAAGTGGAAAAATTGGCGGAGGGGATATTGTAGCAGGACACCACAATGGATAGAGCAAAGGGGAAGTTTCACAAATGATGGGGTATGATGTGGTCCACCACAAGTTCTTCAAGCACTTCTTGAATATGTGTCCCAATGTAATGGAAAAGGAGACAGTCACACACACACACACACACACACACACACACACACACACACACAAATACTGCTCAGTATGTCTGCATATAGAATGATGAAAACAAATGTCCAGTTACATGGTTGAAAATCGGCAGTTTGGTGTCTTTCTAGAGGAGAAGACAAGAAATAGAAATGGGGCCTC